>BLXT01005778.1:1445399-1461873 GCA_019648995.1 Plakobranchus ocellatus
ATGGCAGTCACAGTGAAAGATGGCATTAGGGCTGGTACCTATGTATGGCAGTCACACTCATATTGTGATGTGACACTCTCATGGCCTCCTTGAACTCCATCAAGCCTTTGAGCTCATTTTCCTTACCCTGGTATCTGGCAGGAATATGAGAAACCTCTCTGCTACAAGTCATAATTGTGGTTGAAGCTGCTTTTTTGTTTCTCATTAGTTTGACTATTTTCCTTGCTACTCTACGTACGTTGCTTCCCATTATTCTTCCTTTCCTTTGCTCCAGCCAAACAGATGATGTACCTTGCTCTAGACTTCTCCACTTCAGTATGTCACATTGTTCATTTTTGAGTAGCAAAATCTCACCAAATGTTTGGGAAAGTGCACCTTCATCCTGGATGCTGTTTGAGGCCAGGCACTTATCGGCAAGCTGCTGCAATGTTGGTGGCATGTCCTGTGACTTTCTGGTTCGCAGTTGACTAGCCGAGCCAGGGAAGAATGCACATCCTGGGGCAATCTGAGGGAGGCCTGCTATAAAATTGCTGACCTCTTCAGGCTTTTTCTTTCTTTCTGCATCTCGTTGAGTATCAAACTCTGTTTCTCCGTTTGTCTTCTTTTCCTTGCTTCCGAAGAGCAATTTTTATTAACATAATCAGATCTAAGATCTATATTCACCACTCTATGAGGCTGAAATTCTGTGTGTGTACTTTTACTCCAAAGGCAACTGAACTCAGTGCAGAACTTGGAGTTCACATTGTTCGTGATAGCATACTCAAACTTGTACAGCACTGCAGTTACATGGTTGCATGTTTGACTGATGCTGGCAGTGCAAGAGCACATTGAGGTAAAAACTTTGCCACTGTTACGTAGAAGAATCCACACTCGGTTTTCAACACCTCTAACTCTCTGGGATGGTGTGACCTCTGATGTAAGGAAGTTGTTTTCTTGATTATTTGGCACTGGTACTTATCCAAACATATTGCAAAGTATGAGTATGCTTTCTGAGTCTTGTACTTGCCAATATAGTCAGTATTATATTCTTTGCTGGTGAGTATGTTTCCCCATATCTACTAGAAGTCATTTGTCAACATTCTCAGATCAAACAGTCAATAACATTAACATATATAGGGTCCAGGATATCGTCATGCCTAAGAACATTTTTCATCAGATTTAGAAAGTCCTTTATTGATGATTTAACTTGAACTCCGGACTCCCAAGCCGCAAATGCTTGTTTTCCTCCTGCAGTGGTTTTATCCCACGATCTGCAAGATAATCTATCAACTCTGTCTTTGCCATTAGAACAAACTGCTTTATTCCATCCTACTCATTAGTCTCAGCAATTACCTTTAACTTATTCTTTTGAAATAAACTCTTTGAGAATGTTCATATAAATGTTGAAGACATGAATATGAGATTCAGCAAAGAAATAGTTTGAACTTGGGAACCATAAAACTTGTATCGTGAAACAAGTTTAAAACGAGTTTGAAAACCAGTTATGTCCAGTTATCTAACTTGATTTGGATATCTGGATTGACTTGATTTTTTACCCAGATCCCGAATTCAATGCTTTTTGACCACGATTTTGGCATGCCTGGTTAATATTGCGAACCAAATGTGCCCCATTTACTTCGAAATCATGCTAGAAACATATTACACCCTTATTCGTCTGGTACAGTAGCAGGTGGAATAAATATACTATAGTTCCAGTTTTCTTGCAAAATTTCGCTTTTTATTACTATTAAAAGCATATAATAAAAAATTGTGATTTTGTTCCATAGAAGCATATTAATATGTATTTTTATGTTTTCAATGTTATTTATTAATTGCAATATAGGCTTTAACAATGTTTCAAAATTCAAAAAATCGACAATAAATTAAAATGAGTTAGTCCCCTTGAATTTTGTGAACCTATATTGATCACATAATTTTGTCATGTCAGTGCATTTACTTGTACTACATACAATGCAAATACCTTTAAAGGAATACAGGACATATTCAGCTGGCTACTATATCACTGTTAAAAATGTCATATATGTAATGATTATTTGCTATGAGGAAATAATCAGGTACAATTTTAAGTTATAGTTCATCATCATCAGAAATACCTTCTTCATGAGAGGAGAGGTCATCATCTTGCAGTTCTTTTTCCAAAGCATCGTCTGTACCAAGTGTATCTGGAAGTATGTCCTGGAGCTCTTTTGGAATAAAGTCTTAGCTGAACCATTTTATTTCAAGTCCACCTGATGAGCTCAGGTACCACCGATTATTCTCAGGCTTGGGCAGGTCTGGGAAATTGGAGCTTGATGCTCTCCATATTTTTATCTGGAAATTAGCTCTTTGAGTGTGGAGCTTGCCTTTTCCTGCAAAACAGCTTGTCAAATCACAACCTGTGAATGCGTGCAAGCCAATGATGGCATCACGTAGCTGTTTTGATACTGTTGCAGCTAGATCATTTCTGTTCAGCTGCCTTCTGTTGTTTTCCCTGCTGGTGTCAAAGATAAGCGGTTTGCCAGTTGCATCAGAGAATGACAAAAGCAAGAGGAATACATCTGAATCTGGTGACCTCACAATGACTCTCTCTGTTGTTGGCTGCTGTGAAACATACATGCAATGTAGGATTATTCTAGAATCAGCTTCCTCATGAGATAAATACAAATCTGGCACGGGGATGGAGTTAACTGACCCTTGATTGCCTGTAAGAAGTTCACACATTTCTTCGTTGACAAAGAAAAGTTCTTTGTTCATCAAAAGATGGGCATGTGCACCACCTGCCCTTCAGCATGCAAAAAACTTATGAAAGCTTCCTTGTTTTCATCATTAGACAGAAATTCCTTGAAATATTTTGGAACTTTTGTTGCTGATCCTTGTAGTACATAACTCTTTGCTGTAGATGCCCCCCTTCTGAGACGCTCACAGCTCTTTATGATTTTATGGAATCTGGCTTGTAAGTATCTGTTACAAAGTGGACAGATGCGGTCTGATGTAAACTGCGGAATGCTTGCTTTGCAAAGTACCCAAGTGTATCAGGACCACTTGACAGACAATGGAGTAGGGCATTTCCATCGATTATGTAAGCTGTGTTAGGTTGTCTTGAAAAAACTTGAGACTCAAAACAGTTAAATGTATTTTCAAGCTTGTGTAGAAGTGTTGCTTTGATGATTTTAAGAGGCAGGCCGCCTGGCGAAGACAATGACCATAGAACAGGGCTCAGTAGGTATTTCAACACTTTCTGCATGTCTATTTGATATTCTTGTGACAGGACAAGGAGTTGCCCAAATACATTTCTCTCTGCTATTATTTTTACAACGTTCTTTGCTGATTTTATTTGGGTCAATTTGGGAACAGATCCAACAGTCTTCAGTTTTGTTTTTGTCAGAGGCTTATGAAATCTGGTTGTCTTGTCCTTTAATCTGGTATCCACAAACTCCTTGAAGGACTTTTTGCCTACATCTTCAACTTTCAGAAGATCATCTGCAACATCCTCGGGTTCTTTTTGGCCTGAAGATATGAACCCAAGATGCTCTCTTTCATTGTCAAATGGGTTGAGGAAATCTGAGAATTGGTCCATAATTTTCTTGACAGCCTTTTCACCGAGTTGGGGGCGTCGGTGGCACAGTGGCTAGTGAGTCCGCCCTGAGATCTGCAGGGACCATTCTGTCGCGGGTTCGAGTCCCGCCACCGGCGCCCTGGCCTGACGGAGGGCCTGAAAGCCTGAGATCACCTTGTTGTGGACTGGCTATATACAAAAAACCAAAAAAACTTTCACTGAGTTTCCTTTTGGAAAGAGAAGATTCTTTACGAGTTTCACTTTTCTTTGATTCAATGTTGGCCATCTGACATGTTGCTGAGACGTATTGAGCTCTGTTACGCCTTGTGACACACCACCTGTGATATGCTGGCAAGCTTCTTCTAAATCCGACGATTCCACCATTGGTCTTAGTATGTTTGTTTATTGTCTGCTCAATTGTCATGTCAACCGCTGTGCGGGAAGCTGAAGTGTCTGATCTGGACACACTGAATCCATTTTGCTCGTAACAAATTTTTTGATTGTTGCAGTACATTGACAAGCATGATGTGGTATACACTAAGATACTTAGCATAGTTTTGATGGTTCATGCTTAATAGAAGTGGGCAATTTTTTTTCAAACAGAAGATAATGTAAACCCAGGTTGTTTGTCTTTGTGGCAAAAGAGAACTGAAGCAACAGCCAAATCCTGTCCATGTACTCAACCCAAAATTGAGCTGTTTTTTCCAAAATGACCATCTCCCGTCTGTTTTTTGAATACCTCATACTGAGCAAATAACTGAGTTAAGGCTTGAGAGGAGATAATGCTTTGAGCCAAAGCCTGATCTGGACTGATTTGAAGTTCTTTGGCACTTGATAATAACTCCTTCAGAATACCCCCAGAGCTTGTGGTCAAGAAATGCCAAGAGGCAAGCGACTGTGGCTCACATTATAATATACTAATGAATAACTTTGTATGTTTCTTTGCACCATACAAACAAGCATTCATTTAGCTTTAATTTGATATATTATGAACAAAAATGAAACCAGGCGGTAACACTGTTTGAGCTTAAACAAAAAATACACCCTATTATTTCACCAAAGGACAATAACTCAATTTTCAAATTGACATTTTTCTAGGAAGATGACACTTTTTTTTTAATGCTAACAAGCTGATTTATATAGCTTAAGAAGTGTACTAACACAGGGAAACATAGTGGTAAATGACCCCCGGTGGGGGGGAGGGGGGGTGTCCCGGTGGCCCATAGACTATTGACTCATTGAACTATAACACAACGTAAGGCATTCATCAATACAGTTCAATCCATTTGAAGTTAGAGTGATGAAATATGCTTGGCACTTATCGATAAATCTTAATTTCAATGAATTAGTCAAAATTCAGATGTTTATTTTCACAAAATAGAAAGATAAAGGATACTTGATGCATTTTCCAAAGTAAAGAGCAATCTCTAGATCTAACACTCACTCACTAAACCAATACCTATTTTTCTGGTCTAGAATTGAGACCTTTCAAAACTGAAAATATTAGTATGTTATGACGATACAATAGATGTAGAGAGCTAAAAATAATATTAGTTGCTGTAATAAAATCGCTATTTTTAATTTGAAACGAAAAGTAATTACATCCAATTATTTCTCACCATTTTCGTTACTTGAAAACTTTGGCAAATCTCCCCCCACCCCATTTTTTTTTTTTTTTTGTTGTTTTATCTGTTTGATTTCAAATTTTTTTCACATGTACATTCATAGACTTTTGCGACTTCATCATAAGTTTATTCCATAGATGTTTCAAACAAAATCTTAAGGACTGGTTTTTAATATTTCACAATATGATTAGCACTATGTAGATTAGCAAGATTCTCTCACAACAGCAGAGAATGACTTAAAATCCTTCTAATTGGCTTGTTTGAAGAAAAGATCAGCAGCCCAAAACCCATGTTAAGTCAGACAAAAAAAGCAATCCGATTCCATAAGAGCACAGTACTGGTAACTTGAAAAAAAAATGTGTAGTGTCCATTTACCCTTTTATATTTCATTATTTCTATTTTGTCTTCTTTCATGTCTTGTTCAGTTTGCACCTTGAGCAAAGCAATATTGTAGGTTACAATTATACAAATGCAAATCCTTCTCGTATTGTGAATTTCAAATTGTGTATAACCTACCCAGTTTTCATCCTGTTGGAGGCAAAATGAAATGGACACATTTGTATTAATGAGCTGTGAATCTGGGTAAAGTAAATGTATCTCTCTCAAAAGATAAATTTTAAGTTTTGGAGTTTGTTTGTATTTTGTGTATTTTACATCGCAAAGCATGTGTTTCTAAACTAAATGATAGCAAATTTATTAAATTTTAGCAAGAACTCTAATTTTTATGATTTTTTAAAACATTTCTGAAAAATCACATTTTATCTCCCCTGTCATAAATATGCAAAACTGACAAACATATGACTTCAGTTCTCTTTTATCTAAAAAAATTGTCAACGTAGAGCTACGAAAAAAAAAAACAGGTTTTCTCTCACTGATACTGTGTACGTGCAATACTAGAATCAACTCCGTGTCTACCTTAGTTTAGGAAAAACTGCATTTTGGGGGATAAATTTTGCAAACTTTGAACTGCTCTAACTTTAAAACAAAAAGAGCAACAAAGCTGGTTCATATATCAAATTTTTCACGACCACAAACTCTAAATAAAATTAAAATAATTATGTTTGTGTCGACAATAAATTATTTTGAGTTTGGATTTCCTAATTGTAATGTCAGTTGTTAAAATTCACTTTTAGTAATTAAATAATCTTATGAGGCTGTATGATAATCCTTAGGTAGGCCTACCCTGACCAATGTTATTAATAAGAAAAGGAATTTTTATTTAAACTTCAATCAGATTTTGTTGCAATGGATTCATTACCTTTTGTGACGCGTTCTGTCAAAACCGGGCATAAGGTAGCCTGGCCTATTTTGAGAAATTGCTGCATAAAGTTAATACACTATTTTTTTCGCTAAAATTTTTTATTGCTTATTCCGATCCTAAATACATTAGTCTTGAGGTTTATTATGAAAAAACAATGTTTTTGCGTTTGAAAATACACTTAATACGTCATTTCTTTGACAGAGGTCTAAATCTTGAACGGAAATTATGCTAATCATAAACCTTTTTTAGGGGGCGTCGGTAGCACAGTGGCTTGCGAATTCGCCCTGAGATCTGCAGGGACCCTTCTGTCGTGGGTTCGAGCTCCGCTACCGGCGCCCTGGCCTGACGGAGGGCCTGAAAGCCTGGGATCACCTTGTGGACTGGCTATATACAAAAACCCTCAAACCCTCATAACCTTTTTTACCAATGATTTTGGTCATTAATCAACAAGCCACTATGGCATTGTTTGGTATCACTGTACTCGGGAAAACCTAAATTTTCTAAATATAGCACTGTTTTTGAATAGATATAAATTAAATGAACTCATAAATATATTATTGTGCAATATCAACTGAGACTGCATTTTTCCTTTATTTTGCATTGTTGCGGTGAGTTATGAAATGGTTAATGTGCTTTAAAATAAAGAAAACTGCATGAAAGAGTGTGAAATTTTGTGTGAGTGTCCAGCATTATGTGCTTATTGTGACTGCCAAGTTTTGTAGCTCTAGAATAATTAGAATCTATTGGTTGCTATGGAGATATATTCAAAATTTTAAACTCAGTTTTCTCAATAAAACGAGTTTTTGCTTTTCATGTACCAGCCATCTTCAAATGCCCATAGCTCAGCCAAAAATTATCCAATTGACATTAACTTGGTGTCAAATTAAAGCTTAAGACCTGAACAATACAATGGTATAAATATCTCAAAACAGCCCGAGGGTTCCGTATGCCCCGTTTTGACAGAACACATCACATTTATATCAGCATCTTTAAAAAGTATTTCGAAGCCAGCACAAGTATACAAATCCTGATAATAGAATTAATTCCTATTTTTAGTTTTGTTGTTTTGCTGTGTTGTTGTTATTCTTTTTTTAGTGATAATTTGAGCATAAGCTGTGTTCCCCATCTGTCAAAGTCAGCAGCTCATAAGGAGCTAAAAATTATGAACCAAGATACATGTATTTAAGTTGGCATGGTTTTGTATGCTTTACAAGACATAAGTGGTTTGGGACTTCATGAAATGTTGCCATTTTACTGTTTAAAAAAAAAGTGGACAGAGGAATACTTAAGCTAGTCCATAACTTCTTCAAGTTCTTGTGAGAAAATATCAATGCTTAGGTGTCTTGAGTCCAAAACTATGAATCTTAAGGGCAAGTGCGGCACTCAGGGGTGATTTTCTTTATTTCTTAAAAGTACCTTTATAAATGGTTTATTTCGTATGTGACTCATCAAAAATGATATAAAAGCAACTACAATGCCTTTTTTTTTAATTTACAATTACCTTTGGCGTGGCAACAGAAAAAATGTCGGCTGTCTTGGATATAAGCACAATTTTCAGTCTTATAATTTCAGAGCTAAATAAATATCAACCTTTTCTAAATGGGAATGTGTTTTTATGCTCAATTTGAAAGTTTTCATGTAAGCTTTTGTGGTTAGAAAGAAATGGGAAATTTTCATGAAATTTTAAAACTATGTATATATATATATGAATGACAGCAAATGTTTGGATAAATATAAAAATTTATAACAAATATTTATAGATGCGGTTCCAAAAAATCTAAGTGAAAAGCAAGATATTACTGCCCCAAAACTTCATGGCAAGTTTCAGACAAATTGTATGAAAAACATGAAAGTTTTAAGAACATTTGTCAAAAAAAAACCTCATTTTGAGAAAATGGTCGATAAAGTCTGAGCAAAACTATTTTGGTTTTCTGACAAGTATGTGATGTCAGCTCTATATGAGGGGCCTCCTTCAGCTCTCTCAAGCTCTTCATGTTGCATCCATCTTCTTTTGGCCATTTTCTTACGTCCAATTCATGCTG
Organism: Plakobranchus ocellatus; assembly: GCA_019648995.1. NCBI lineage: Eukaryota > Metazoa > Mollusca > Gastropoda > Plakobranchidae > Plakobranchus > Plakobranchus ocellatus. The sequence continues at coordinate 1,453,863 of BLXT01005778.1, forward strand.
GCGGTCATTCACGCACTAAAATGGCTGAAAACTTCACTCAAAAGCCACTAAAGCACTAAAAACAAACTAGCATGAGAATGGGTGACCACGGAATCAGCTGTGATGTCAGACCTTTGCCACGACCTCATTGGGCAGTAACAGCTCGCGGGGCTCACTAACTAAGGAGTCGGAAATCTTCATACGCAAAATTAACACAGCTGGAGTAAAAACTGTGGGAACTAGGATAGACGCTCCATATATGGTAACGTTTATGAATCAAGCTCGCTTCTTGGAAAAATTTGTCTAAATTTGGAAGTCCATATATGGTAGTTCTAATGGCATTGGTAGAGAGACTGAGATTGCCGATGACCCTAAACTCTTAAAAATATATATTGTAAGTATTTTAAAATCATGTTGCAGGCACATTGGGACAATTGCTCTTCAAATTGAGGTGACAAAATTTATGGAAGTCTGCATCACTCAAGCTTTGGGCGGAGCTGCATCAGATTCTCACACTTCATTGATATCCAAGTCTCAGGTACCGACTCTGTTTGGTCAGAGCTCAGACCGGACCCAGCTGGTTGGGATGGTAAGTTTTGTGCTGTGCTCATATTGCAATGGTCATCATTTCCCTTTAAGTCTTCCATATATAGTAAATCCGCTTTTGTTAAATCAGCTCACACGAGCTAGTAATAGGGCATTTGAAATAAATGCAACTGCAATTAATAATTTTTTTTTGTTGTTGTATGTTTTTAACAACTATAACAAAATGTATGTGTTGACATAGGAAAAGGGTATTTAGACTGACGCTACTGTAAGTGCAGTGTTTCTGTAGTATCTGGCTGTGACTTCAAAGTGATTATTTTTTTATTTTACTTTGAAGCAAACTAGACATTTGTTTGTCCATGTTCCCTTTTTTTTTTTCCATTTGGAAAAAAAATGGAAGACTGAGGAATTCTACATTCTTTTTACATTTTTATATCATTATTTCAAACATTTTAGCAAATATTTGATAATCATTTTAAACACAATAGGAAATATTTTACAATCTGACGCTTGAACCATTTGCCCTTGAGACACAAGCAGAATAATTATTGCTTTTCTACCCTACAGGTACTTCTGAGTGGGAGTGACTTTAGTGCAGGTTTTGATCTCACAGTGCGAATCATCAAGGTGGCTATCATTTCTCAAGAAGAGCTAAAAACAGTATAAAATGTAGAATTCAACAGATACAATAGTTACTGAGAAATAGAGTATATAGTAAAGATGAAGATTTTTTTTTCTCGATATCTATTTTCTTTTTCTTAATTTTGCACACTTTCAAATTTTTGAAGTAAAAAAAGAGATTCTGAAATTTCTTGAAATCAGCCTAGACGAGTCACAGGTTTTACATTGCACATTTTGAATCTTGATCTAGTCTAAAAACACTAATCAGTCAGCTTTGTAATGGTGGTAACAGGAAAGATATAACATTAATTCTATACAACTAAGTGGACCTTTATTAATTTTGTGTGCTTTGTACAGCTTTTTGCATCTGGTCTCATGAGAAATTATAATATTTTACATCTTATGAACATACATTAGCTCTCGTTGCAATTCAGGGGAAAAAAAGTTATTTTCAACTGATTGTGAATTTATAGTTATAGTTGCAATCAGGCTCATCTGTGAATATTGATAAGAAAAAAAAAAGATAAGAATCAAAGTAAATGAAAACAAAAAGTAAATCTTGTCTCCAATGAAAATGGAATGTAAAACAGGTCAAACAAAAATTAAACTCTTTGAATTGCTTAACCTATTTGTTTTTCTGTTTAATGTAGTTTCATCTCATGTAAATTTATATCAATAAATAAAGACAGAGACTAACTTGTGACCTTTTAGTTCTCCCTACTCTTCCCTAGGCAAAAACAATAAAAAAGCCATTAGCAATGTTTACCAGGGTCAGATACTGGTCAGTGGAAGCCCTGCCTGAGCAGAAATTTACCTTTGTTCACTGTCAGCCTAGATAATTTTGTCTAATAATGCATTACCTCTCACATTTCAGTATTATAAGGCAGTTGAAAATTTGAACTTTTCAATGGTTTTTTTAAATTTTTTTTTGTTTAACAAATAAACTGTACAATAAGCTCTCCATGAACATAAAATTATCTAATCTGAATTTCCATGCACTATCCTTCCATCATTTAATTCTTTTTTTAAATCAGAAGTTATATTTTCAAAAATTAGTTGAGAAGAAAGTGCATTTCAAGCGATTCACTGCAATACTTTACCACTGTTATTGCACCCTTGGTTGTTGTACAGCAGGTGGTTACTCTAGGGCGATAAAATTTATCAAGGAACTGGAGATTGGGGCCTCCTCTAGGCAATTGATAACTGAATGCCCTCTGGTTTCTTGATATGACAATTTATTGATGATTGCACTTTTTAGCAATTCTCTACAAGTTGCTTAGTCTGGTAACGTTTGATTATTATTCTGTGGTGCTTTCTTTACAATTATTATCGAAAAATTTATTCAGATACATGTTACTGGTAAGTCACTCATCGCCTATAAAATTTACAAAATAGAAACTTTAGAACTTTGGGATGAACAAACCAGTTCCTGTTGCAGCCTCTTTTCTTGTTTTTTACCTGAAGAAACAAATGAGTAAGTTTGGTGCAGTTTGAAGTAAGGATTTTTCTAAGACACAAGCCAGCTTCGTACTTTCTTGCCGTACACCTAAAGTTCTTTTTTCTATATTGGGCACAGTCAAGTGAAGCATTTCTCCTTCCTGCTCTCCATCAAAACCCATTCCAAATCCAAATCTTTTCAACCACATAACACATTGTTTCTCAAGGATATGATGCTTTGGTGTCTCATAAGTTACAAGTAGAAAAGACTTGTTTGTATATAAGTATATATATACTGTTCTATGACCTTTGAGCTTCCTCAATTTGCTTTTCTGACACTGGATGTGCATGAGATATAACAAAATAAACAGCTCGAAAAGCATCTTTGATATTGTTGAATTTAGACTCAAATAGGAAAGCTTTTGATAATACACTGTCTAGCAGGGTGTCAACTGCCTACTGTTTTTATGATTTCTTTGGTAATTTCCCTGTATACTTTTTTTTGCCAAAATTTCATTCTTTGGTAATTGCCTTATTAATTGTAAGTTCACTGCATCTGCACTTTGTTTCCTATTTTTGAGACAGAGGTAGTACAAATCGAGGGAGACTGGAAACGTTGAATATCTTTTTCAACATTTATGTAAAAAATGATTAAAATGTTCTTTTAATAATCCATGACTTTTTTCAACTTTGCTGATTTGGGTCCTTGAACTCAAGTGAAACATCTTCTTCCTCAAAGTCTACATAACATTGGTATTTTCGCACATAATAACGGTGAAAATAAATATAGATTTGTGGGGGTTTATTTCAGGAAATCTACAAAAAACGAGGGCAATATTTGATATTAACCACAAATAATTTTGAAAGACTACACATGCTCATCAAAAATGAAAGGGGTGAACAATTATAGTTGCCATTTCATAAAACAGAAACATGTCAACAGATAGCTTAAAAAAAATTATAACTCCTCTCCCCTGTGTGCAATAAAAAAAAAATCGTTTCGAAATCATGTATTCACTTTTGTGTTTATCAGATGTTTTAAATTCAGTATTCTATCCTGCTGCCATGAAGAGAAATTTTCTTATTGGTGTAAGGTTTCTGATTATGTGCACCACAAAAATTGCAATCTACTCACTGTAATAAACTGGCTTTAAAAATAATATTTATCAACACATTGTAAAGAAAAAATATTCAAAATGAAAAGAAGATGAAGTAAAAATTCAGAACAGTTGGCACATATTGCTGCACAGAAGCTACTAAAAGACTGTAAAGTAGACTAATTTTGTTCCATTTTATTCAGCACAGTTAACTGCCCCTGATTTCACCAGCCCAGTGGTCAGTAATGACCTCCTGATAGGCCCATTGCTGTTATCATAGTCTCCTGGAGGCTCAGGCCCACCAGTGCTAGGACAAGGGAGAAGATCAAAGGGAAAACTAAAGAAACAGTTTTTGCTCTAAGTTAGTCGCTGTGAAGAAAGGCAAATTATAGCAACTGCAGGAAACATTGTTTTTTTTTTCTTTTTTTTTTTTTTTTCTGGAGAATCTCTAAAGGCTTTGGATGTAGACTATAGGCAACAGGAATGTGGGTTTAAGGAGTGTAAATTTAGAGTACAAATATGCAAATATAATAAATGTGGGACAAAGTCAAATGTGCAGTGATCTCACAAAATGAAGGGAGTTGCGGGTCTGTATCGCTGAGATCAAATAAAAATATGAAAATCAAGAAGTAAAAATTCCAAATTTTTTATGTACAGAAAGTCTGTAGCAAATTCGCTACATAGAGAAGTTAGCAGTTTTTAACCTCTTTAGTTAATGGCTTTTGCTTAAAGTCAGTCATTCAAAACTGCAACTTACTCATACATGTATTGTACAAGTTATGCACCAGGCAATTCTCACTTAATTCAATTTATAATACCTTTTGATACTCATTTTGAAGTTATTCTATTGAGCTTCTTCATCCAAAACTATTCTTTATCCCTGCCGTTAAATTCACTTCTTTTTTTCTTTGGCAAAAGAAATTATTCACATTTACCTGCAAAGCTACTCTTTGGAACACTGACTCAATGAAGATATACCATTCATACATAATTATGTCTAGCAAGCCCATTATTGCTACAAAATTGTAGCTTGGTTGAGTTAATGCTTCTAATAAAACTTTTGTAACTTTTATACTTTTTATCACCATTCTATGGGTATTAATTTTTTCAGGAATTTCGCTTGAATCCAGTGCTTATTTTTACCCATTGCTCGCGCGAGCTGGCCAAGCTTGGTCGTTTCTCGGAGATAAGCACATTGATACAGCGCTTGGTGCAGGAGGAACTGGTTGATGATGATGGTGTGGATGAGATTGTAGGGGCATCATTGCTGGTTATTGCAGACAGTCACAACCAGGTAAATCATGCAGGGGCTTATGGTTTCATTACTCAAGTCACAATTAGGAAAATTGTGCCAAGGTTCTCAATACTTTAAAAGCACAACCAGGAAAAGTATAAAGTGGTTCTCACAAGTAGCCTCAGAACTTTAAAGTCACCACCTGGTAAAATATGAAGGGGTTGTCACACATAGCCTCAGTAAAAGTGTGGGTCCCACTCTTATTTCAAGTATTAAGGAACCAGGAGTAGGGTCCTGATTGTTCTTGGCAAACGGCATTTTGAGGTAGTTTGCCATCGCTTTCCTCGCCGCCTTTACTTTCGCCGGGTTTTAAGAGACCTAGCTACCCATTTAGTGCTGGGTGGACACAGAGAGAATAAAAATCTGACTTGGCCCAGACTCGGAATCGAACTCTGGACCTCTTAGGTGGTAGCCAACTGCCCTACCAGATGAGCCACTGCTCCGCCTATAGCCTCAGTACTTTGCTAAAATATAAAAAGGGGTTCTCTCTCACAGCTTCAATACTTTAAAAACATCATCATCATCAGGTGCCTTGCTTTACAGCGTTGGCGATCATGGTCCTCCACTTTTTCCTGTCCTTTGTCGCTTCTATTGCTTCCAACGATTTCCCTGCCTTCAGCCAGTCTGTCAGGCCTTCAATGAGCTTTTCTTGTTGTTTTCCCCTACTGCGTTTTCCTTCCAACATTCCTGTTGTTACAAGATTCTCCAACTTTTCTCTTCGCATAACATGGCCGAAAAAGGTTGCTTGACGTTTACGGATTTTGCTTATGAGTAGTCTTGTTGTATGAGCTTCCTCTAAAACTGTGTCATTTGTCTTCTTTGCTGTCCATGAGATTCGCAGCATTCTTCTAAGGAACCACATTTCCGTTGCTTCCAGCTTCTTCTGAGTCTTAAAAACATAACTTGGTGAAAAAAAGGGATTCTCATTCATAGCTTCCTACTATCTAGTCACTAACAGAAAAAGCATACATATCTTGCATACTTTAAGATGGGGTGTTGGTGGCACAGAGGTGAACCAACCTTGAGATCTGCTTAGATCCTTCTGCTATGAGTTCGAGCCCCACGTCCGACACCCAGGCTAGACAGAGGATCTGAGAGCCTGATATCATCTTGCTACACACAAAAAAAAAATCAATACTTTAAGAACACAACATGGTTATGTATGTAGGGGTTCTAATACATGGCATCAATACTTAGTAGAGCTTAAATTTGATAGAGGCTAATAACTTTTGGACAAGATAATGCCAAATTCTGGCTTCAGGTGTTTCAAAAATAGTTTGCTGAGGGGGATGGGGGCATATTCGAAAATGAGCTCAAGCTAATAACTATCTCACTTTTTCTTGCAAGTCACAAGTTTGAAAGAGTAAATCTAAAAGTAATATCGGGTATGAAATTTTTAAAAGGGTTAAGCCACGACAACATTGGATACAATACATTGTAGCCATTTCCGCTCAGCTCAGATAATCTTTGATATCGTCTCATGGTTGCATCAATCATTTTTTTTCCTGTACCTTGTTATGTGCTTAATTTGAATAAGAGCAAAAGGCCATCTATTTTTTTTCCTGGTCTTTATTTGCATAATGTGTCGATTTGTTTTTATTTTCAGGCTCGTGATGAAAGTGATATTTTGATTCAACTATTAAGAAAAGATGGCAATAAGGTAAAAAAGTCTGTGATACATGTGCTTTTTTGTACATGTTAAGGTCAGTAGAATTTCATTATAATGGCAATGATGCATACTTGAATTCCAAACTTAGTGGTTTATTTTTTTATTGATTTTGATGCCTCGCTTTCCTTCAAACAATTAAAAAAAAATTTTTTAGTTATTATATGCACTAGCAGGCCATGCTTATGTTTTCACTTTTATTATTTTTTGTCAGAGTTCATAGGTTATAGTTTGAAAATTTAGTATGATGGTTCTACTTGCTTTTTATGGTTTTTTTTTTTTCAGCATTTACTTTTTTTTTTACCCTCCAGCTATGCACTGCTCAATACTTTCTGAAGAAAAAAAATTATGAATTCTTTGGAAAATAATTATGAAATTAATTAACTCTTTGTGTCCGGATTTTTTTTCCACATCTGGACGGAGTTTTCTCCCTCTGCAGCTTTTCTTTCATAATGTTCGCGGCCCCTCGGTCATTTGTATTGTTCCATCGGCCGCTTGGAGTTATTGAGTTCATTTCATAATTATTTTCCAAAGATTTCATTATTTTTTCTTTGTCTTTTCTTATTTTATGCAATATAGATCAACGCCTTCATTCTAGTTGGGAAACTTCGCTCAGCATATTTGTTGGCTGTCAAGAGAGAGCGTGTTGAGGATGTTCAGAGAATAGCCGGAGCAGCCCAGCGCCTCAATCAGTCAGCTGTGACTAACATCTGTAAAAAATGGCTGGAGCAGCATCGCAAATAACTGGCTTTCTCATCAGCTATCCTTCAACGACTTTTTTTTCAAATTGACTTTTTTCTTTTTTTCTTCAGCACAACTTCACACTGAACTCGAAGTTTTTATGTGCATACTACATCATAAAACTAGAAACTTGTATTTAGGTTTTCTTATATGATTGTGACCATAGTGTCTTGCACATGTCCTGCAGTTTATTTTAGTAATAGATTTTACCAATGATAAAAGTGCTAGGTCCTTAGTTTTAAACATGCCAAGATCAAAGGATTTGAATTTTGATTCTAGGACATATTAGTGAAGGAAAAGTAATTTTCAAGTGCCTGTTTCTTAAAATCTCATAAGATAACACAGTATGGAGGCATAAACAAAGTCTTTGTGAAAGACAAATATTTTGCATCAGTCTTCTCTAACCTTAAGAGTTTTGATAATAGTCAGAGTAAAGCAAACCAGGGGTAATCAGCATTATCTAAAAAAATTGCATGTTTTTTTGTTTTTTGATAATCATGCTTTCAGGAATATTTTATCATTCAGTTTTTTTACACAAAAGTTGTCTTGAAAGCTTTTTTGATAACAACAACATGTCTGCAGAATCTATTTAATATCATTGACATAGATAAGTGTGCTCCCAATTAAAAA
>BLXT01005778.1:1536120-1546566 GCA_019648995.1 Plakobranchus ocellatus
AAAAAATCAAACACAATAAAGCATTGAGCATAACAGTCCCAAAAATATTTCTTGTACTACTTGCATAAAATTTACAAGGATATAACCATTTCACCATTAGCATTATTTATGTACCAATAACAAATTTCATGAAAAAAAAAAGAAAGATCAAGCAAATAAAAAACCCCTGTAAACTAGCCCATACACATTTGACATGACTATAAGCTTTGGTTAAAAAAACAAAGGACCATTGCAAAATAAAATTTTATCACAGATTGATAAATTGTAATACAAGTACCCATGAATATAGACATCATGGAATATGGAAGAACAGTAATTGGTAAAAACAGAGGACTTGAATTGGAAAAAAATTTAATTTTTAAACAGAGATGTAATAAGTTAAACAAATAATGAAGTCCATGGCAATTACAAACAAATAGCCAAACTATCCATCTGATATAAAAAAAAAACCAAGTAATTTGCTTAAGCAGCAAAACATATTGCACAAGACTTCAAAGTGACTTAGGGAAGATAAAATAATTTAAAGAACCAACTTCAACAGCTAAACCTCTTAGAAAATAAGAGAGAGAATGACAAATAATCTCAGATTCTCAGACCAAGACAAAATAGACTTAGAGGAATCCAAAATAGACAAATGTGATTTTTTTTGCTACTTAAAAATACTAAGCAGAAATTGATCACAATAAAGCAATATCACAAAACATCAGAAACTCACTATTACAAATAGTTGTTTACTGGGATACCATATCAGCCTTGAAGATAACGCATTTCTTCAGGTGAAACAAGGCATTAATTGTTCGAGGTAAAATAACTGATTTTTTTTTTCTTCTCTGTGTAAGAAATACAGATTTCAGAGAATAACTTCCTTATTCACCATCTCTCCAGGGACTGAGATATGCAGACCTGCCTACTTGAACATGGTCAAGACAGGGACACCTAGGATAAAAAATTGGGATTTGCTACACAAAATAGGAACNNTCTATCTTAACATACCATATCATTCACTACACAGCATTCTTTTCAAATATAATATGGTATTTACAGGCCTACTACAATATCTACACACACATATTAACCTTTAATAAATATAAACATTGAGTGTGGTTGCATCTGTGTAAGAGAGAGAGAGAGAGAGAAACAGAAGCAGAATCGCAAACTATGTTTGCCTAAAAGTATGTGATAGCCTTGTCCTGGGGAAATTCAATTAGACTGAAGTCTAAGTAATCAACCAGCTGAACAAAGTGTAACTTAAAGTATAAATATTCAGGGGCAACTAAACACCTTTATATTTCTGTTTTAACACTTATTAACCTTGGTAATCAATGGTAAAGATACTTTGATGCAGCTAATTTTTCCCTTGAATGAAATATGAATGATTTTCTTTACCAGTAGCTACATTGAAATAATATTGAAAAGACAATGTAATTGTTTTCAGTTACTAAAAGCACATTGTGAGACACTTAACCAAAGGAGCTTATGAAGGCCAGTTATAACTAAACTAACTTTATGCTTCAATATCACCTAGTTAGTCCTCAAAATATTTCTGTATCAATTTTTAACTCCCCTCCCCACACACACACCAAGCCAATCTATCCAACCGATCAATAATAAGACAAACGTCAAAAAATTTTGAAGAAAACAAACATGGTTACTGTTAAAGAAAAAAATAGAAAAGTTTATATACAAACTGGAGGGACATAATACCAATATCGGTACTATTGATCTTGAGGTTATTCCCTTTCGCGCCTTTACTAATGCCACTATATTAAAAAAAGCACAAAAACCATTCATAAAAATGAATATTTTGTCACATGTCTAGAATTCCTCTTCCCCCCCTCCCCCATAAAACAAAAGATATATTAAGATTTACTTATGTGACAATATTAAAAAAAAAAGAGAACTGGAGGGAATGATTTTATCACGTTAGATTTTCAAATTAAACCAAAGGGGTTTAAAATTGACCGGAAAAAAAACAGGCAAACGAAGGAAACAGATTAAGTCAGGTAGGGAAAATTTGGAAAAGTGCAAATCAAAGAAACATGGAATTAAAAAAATCAAGCAATCAGGTCCCCCGTCAAGCCAGGGCATCACTAGGCAAGGCTCAAATCTGTGATGTGATTTAGTGTGTGAAAGAGAGAGAGAGAAATAATGATCCAGCGCTTATCAATTGATGAGATAATCAGATTTTTAAAATTAAAATGCTGTCTTTCACTTCAGACTTCCCCGGGCGTTATTACTACCTAATTTAGATCTAAATCTAGGTAGGTCTAGCCTTCCCTAAAGCCAGATTCGGCATACAATACTTAGATCTACACATGTAAAAAAATCTCGACCTGAGCTTGTTTAACATATTCAGTTATAAGTATTGCCATGCTTCTTCAAAACAACCAATGCTGTAAACTATATGGGCATAGAATTGGATATAAGTTTTAATAATCGGAAGAAGAAGAAAAACAAGAGAGGGAGAGTTTGTGTGTGAGTATTTGAGAACGATTTGCCGACCTATTGCAAAGAAGGATTAGGTTTTGAATTAATATATAAATTCCAGTCCACAACAAGGTGACATCAGACTTTCAGGCCCCAGTTAAGCCAGGGCACTGGTTACAGGGCTCAAACTAGGTTCTTGTAGATCTCAAGACAGGTTCCCTTTCCATTGTGCCATAAACCCCCCCCCGGTAAGTGGTATAGAGAGGGATGCTTTTAAATTTTTTTATTCATACCACCACCAGCACTTGACAGCCTAGGATTTTTTTTTAGAGCCTTTCTAGATCTAGCCCAACTGCATGATGTATTAGACCTACAACAGATTTGATCTAGTAGGTGTACATGATCTAGATCTAGTACAATCTTGGCTGCAAAAATCTCGTTCTAGACTTTGATTTTTTAAATAACAACCGTAAATCAAATTAAATTGAAGCTGATCTAATCTAAATCCTCAATCTTGATACTTTTATCAGTAATTAACCAAACCATTGCTGAAAATCCAGGCTTGTCAATCTCGCCTGAGGCTTAGTATTTACTATTAGTTATATGGGCACTCTCTCTCTCTCATAAAATTCACCGCCTTTTCGTTTTGCTTATAATAAATGTTTCCTTCTATCCCCTTTAACATCAAATATGGCACCATGTTTGTAGGTGTCATTTTAATTCAATATATCTTTCATGCTGAAGGTTGCGATTAAGGTTTAAAATAAACAAAGGAGAATTGAATGCCTCCACCTGGTGATTTAAATGTAGGTCATTGGCAGGCTGGTTTATTAAAAGGCAGCTATTATTGAGGTGGAATCCACCCAAATAATAAAAACCCCTATGCTCTACATTATTTAGGTGGCAGGTTTTCCACCCAAATAATACACAGCCCTTTGCCCTGTATTATCTAGGTGGAAAGTTTTCCACCCCAGTGTTACATCCCTTTCCTCTAGACTCTAGTCCTATATCAGGTGGCATGTTTATCTCCATAATGATAGAACTAATCTAGGTCTATCATGCAGTAAGGGTGTGCAACTGCAAATGTCTCTCACTCTCATCATTTGACCCTCAAGCAAAATTGTTATTTAAAAATATTGTTTTCCTGTGTAGTACTAGATCTAGTGGTAGATTTTTCTTGTTTGGTAGGCCCCTATTTATTTTTCTTCGCTTACGATCTTACTCCAGATGACTGATCTACGTTATGGCCTTACGATTTTTTAAGTTTTACTTATAGACCTAGAGCCTCTGATGAGTACTCCTTGTTTGATAGAATTTTAATTTTCAGTACTACACTAATGTACTAGAGAATTAGAAGAGTATCTGGAGCTTGATTGAAGTCAGCGACTCGGTGCTTAAATGAGACATGGGGTATTTACCGCCTGAACTCTCTTTAGGTCTGATAAATCATTCCTTTATTTACAACTTGTTACACATATTTTTTGACAGGAGAAGCCCCAGTGAAGAAAATTTCAATGTTCAAGGCTTTTTTTTTTTTTTTATACAAAATTCAATCCCCCTTAACTTCCATAATTTTTATTTTATTTTAGTGTTGAAAAGTAAACCCTGAAAACCTTAAAACCCACACATAAAAATTTTTATTTTTGCTTATTGACCTGTAATTTGTTTTGGCTTACTTAAGTTCATTTTTTTTTAGGATTTCAATGTTGAGGGATGGGGTTGCAATTTTATAATGCACATGCCGGGCATACAAGAGGTATTGGATTTGTTTAAATGAAAGTTGAGGCAAGCAAATTTTTTTTGGTTTTTTTTTTGCTCAGGAAAATAGTCACTTTGTTTTGAAAATAAGCGTTAGATCTAGATCTCTAAATTAGATCTCGATTGTCTGGAAATAATATCCATTTCTAGAATTCTAGATACCCATTAAAAATTATGAAACTGAATATATAGTGCAGATCTAAATCTAGATTCTTTATCTAGATCTAGGTTAAATTTAAGATCTATATAATTATAGGTCAGTTTCTACCTACTCTTGCACTTTTCTTTTTCCACACAACTTGCTTTTGTATGTGCCAAAATGTTTGTACTTAAATGTGATGCTCACATATTGCCGTTCTACAGGATATTTGCCTTTAACTGACAGAATTCTTTTATTATGCGATTCAACAGTTTTGGCACATTTAGCCACAAACGTTGAATTGGTTGAGCTGCAGTACTCGTCAAAAACTTCTTTAAATTCTCGGTAGGACGAAAATACAGTTCCAATGACAAGATTTGCCATTCCACTTGATCTATCTAGATTCTAGTACAAAAAATATTTTCACTTAGATCTAGATCTAGGCCTATTCAGAATAACAAGTAATGGTTTGATTAGATCTAAGCACAGATTCAATTGAGCTCTTTGTCAATTATAATTTTTCTGAATAACAAGTAATGATTGGATTAGATCTAAGCACAGATTCAGTTGAGCTCTATGTCAATTATAACCTTTCAGAATAACAAATAATGGTTTGATTAGATCTAAGCGCGGATTCAATTGAGCTCTGTGTCAATTATAATTTTTCAGAATAACAAGTAATGGTTGGATTAGATCTAAGCATGGATTGAATTGAGCATTACATCAATGATAAGCTTCGTGGGTAATCACATGTTTTTTTTTTAAATGATACCCGGATAATGACCCGGTCAGCGAAGTAAAAACAAGTACTTTCCACCTTAATAAAAAAGACCCCATCCCGTTTATTGTTGAGGTAGATCATCTATCCACCCAAATAATACAACCCTCCCAATCTATATTATTTAGGTGGTAAGCAATGTATATAATCGAGGTAGATAAAAACCTTCCACCAATGAAAGAACTCCTTGTATTATTTGGGTGGATTCCACTTCTATAATTACTTCCTTATTAAAACAAGCATCAAAATACTGGCATTGGCCTAAAAAGTAAACCATTGGAAGAAGGTTGAGGAGGAAGCTAAATACAATATAAGATGTCCATCTTACTGATACTCAGGTATTGTACTATAATCTACTAACTATAGAGGTATGTATAATCATGCTATTAACAGCCAAAACATATGCTGAAATCGGCGGCTTAGAATTAGATGCAGCGGCGGAAAGGGGGAAGGGGGGGAGGAGCAGGGCCTTTTGGAAAAGAAAACATGGTGCCAGATGCAGAGGCAGTATAGGTGAGATCGACACATTTATCATTTATGCCCTCTTGTTCTGGGGAGTTATTTCTCAGGCAGGCAGAGCTAAATCCAGGTTGAGAGGGAAGGGTAAGAAATGGTGGCATTGAGACCTTGATTATCCAGGTGCAGGTTTCTCAAGACCAAACAAAAGAAAAGTGATTGCGCCGGCAAATGGATGGAAAAAATGAGGACCTTTTCTTCTTCAATTTGGGAATTGCAACCGAAATTGGGACATCCTGATTAAATCGGGACAAGTAGGCAGGCCTGGATTTGCCTTTGCCCTTCTCAGACCTAAAGGATTATATTTTCAAATTTGTATTGATTCTTTATAAAGTATCTTAAAATTGCTGGAGCCAAACGTTTACAATCAAATAAGTCTAGATCTGGACCTTTTACATGAAAAAAGAGATCGTGATTTTTTTTTCCTTGCCCAGAGTAGAACAATAGTTTTGTAAATCAAAGAAGCTGAATATGTTTTATCCAAGGATCAAATTCTTTTTTCACTAGCAAGGGTGAATTAATTCAGTTAAATACATGTATATTGAATATCAAATACAATGAATACTAAAAATACATTTTTAACGAAAAAAACAAGAAAAAAAAAATTACAAATAGCAATAAGTACATAAAATATGGCATAAAAAATATATAAGCTGGACATTTTATAAAACAATAAAGGGGAATATCTCATTCTGTCTCTATGGCCCCATCCATCAACATTGGCCCTGCGCACAAAGTGTTCAATTTCAGTCGCTGCCTCTTTACAAGCTGCTCCAACCTGAAACGTATTTTTAATGTAAAAAGTAAAGCTTCAAACATGTGCCCTGCACTGATTATACCAAAAAAAAAAGAAAAAGGAAAATTGTGAAATACTTAAAGAGCAAAAGCCATCAGTGGATATTTTCCAATATGCTTGAAAATGCAATGATTTTTTTTCCTCCTCTCGACAATACTGAAGACATATTGTGATGTTGTGCTTAATAACACTGTTTCTTTTTATGAAAACAAAGTCAGCATCTCCATTTAACCTGCATATCCCATTATCACTGAAGAAAACAACCCTAATCAACCATTATCTATGAGTGAAGTATCTCTCTCTGTATGAAATAGTGCTCAAACTAAACACTCCATTCACACGATAAGGCTGCTAGAGACAACTCACTCATGTATTCTGCGGCCCTGAAGCTCTATTTCCTGGTCTGAGAAAGCCAATCTTGCTTTCAATTTGGCCTTGGTTTCTTCCTGCTTTGATAGGTAGGAAGAAACTGTGTTGCTCTTCATAATGGATGCATCCATGTTTGTAAGCTTTGAAAAATATTCACTGGCACCGGTCTCATTCTGTGGGTCTTCTTTCCAAAGGGCCTTGTGTAAACTGCATGTGATAGAACCAAAAATTATAGAACTAGTATAAATCTAATCCTTAAGACAAGTTAAGTAGCTACAAGTTAGCAATATTTGCATCTTTAGGTATATCAAAACTTGATATATTGATGTATAGTCAAGTTTCTCAGTGAGTTTCAACAATAATATATATGCAGGTTTTAGACTGAACATATGAGCTAAATTTGAAAATCTAATATGACATTTTGAGGACATAAAAATGACATTAGGTAAGTGCTCAATATTATTAAATTGATGTTTACATGATGAAAATATTCAACATCCAACCATCTGTTTTGTGAAGAGAAATTTTTTTTTCCAAAAATATCCCATATTTTTTGTTAACCTTTTGAGCCCTGTCTACCTGTAATAGGTACAACAACTGCGTGCCTCTGACTGATAGAAAGACGGGATTGCACTGAGAAACCCTAAATAATGCCAATGTTTGTCTTTGTATAACTCTAGATCTACTTATCCTATCTAATTGAAATAAAAGCAATAATAAACTTCAAATTCTCCTTTATTCTGTCTTATATTGTTGAGGTTTTTGTAAACTTCAAAATATTTATAAAAAAAACTATTTAATCATCTGTTGCCGAGTTGTTATCTGACGCTCATCGCGCAAATGACGATTTGAGCGCTAAAGGTAGGTCTACACTTTTTCAGATAGCGTCGCCATAAATGATCAGATATTAATAAAACTGACATCATTAGAAAGGGCAGGAACTCTCGATTTTTTTTTTATACCAAGCAGGCCTTGATAGGTGGACAAAGGAGGCATGGCTAATGAGTGAAAAAAACAAGGATATTAACTTTAAAAACTCCGGTTTAAAAAAATGTACCACGAGGTGCCTGGTATCATAATAATCCTCAAAACCAGAGGATTTTCAATATCGTAATCATATAAAAATCGAACATTTCTCGGCAAAGCGCGGACGCAAAGAAGAGGTGAAGGTATGAGTGGCTCTCTCTCACTCTATGTTTAGTCTAGACTAGAAACGGACAGCCATGAGCTGTGCTGAGAGCGCCGTGAAGGCCCAAACATAATGAATGATCCAGAACACGGATGTGATATAATACTGTTAAAGGCACTTATTGGTAAGTTGATGGTTCAATTAATATTACTTGCAATAATTAAAAACATAATAAGTTATATTAAAAATAAAAAAAATAATAACGTCCGCAATTGCTTGGGTAGGCAACGATCACCAGAACAGCCGGCAATGCGAAGATGAATAAATAGGTCAGCCAAAGGCTTTTGTATATAACATATCCCAAGTCTGTTCATAATATCATGTTACCTATAATACTTTAATAGCAGCTCGGCTAAGAAAATGAAGTAGATCTATATTTTGCTAGTAATGATTTATTATTTTGCTTTTTCTAGGCAAGATCTATGTATAAAGTAATATACAATTCTAGATCTAGCTTACATATTTTACTTTTTGGCATAGCAATAACTTTTACAAAGTTGTGTAGGCTAGATTCATGACTAAAATGGTAATTGTAGATCTAGATCTACAATCAATTTTCTTATGCTTAATATTAACAGGGTAGGTCCCTGTGTGGTGAACTCAGTCTAGATCTCAGGATGTGAAAGTTCAGGGTTCGAACTTGGGCACTAGCACTCTGGTGTTCTTAGCCTACACTAGCAGCCCTGATCCCTTTAAAATAACATTTTTGATTCTTTTTTCACATTTCCTGACAATTTTTCACTTGCTTCACAGAGGATGATGTCTACAAGGCTTTGCAAAGACATTTCCAGATGCAAGGGAAGGAAAGGCGGCCAGACTTACCTGTTACACCATTGACGCATAGACTTTTGCTACAGCTGCATTTCCAAAGATTGGATTGGAAGGGGATCACAGTTATGGAGAGGTGTGTAAAATGTAGTCAGTGATTTTTTTCAAAGATCCTATCACCTCCCTTTTCCCACCCAACCCATATCAGTCCCGCATATATTTATTAATTAAAATAGTAGGCCTATTATGTATGTCATGTACAGTCGACACTGCTCAAGTCGATTTTCATTCAAGTTGATCTTTTATCTTGGAACCACCGCCGTAGAAGACTTATTATGAAGGACCACTGCATAACTTGATTTTTATTTAAGTCGATCTTTTACTCTTTGGCGTCGCTCATAAAGGAACGCTTTTTCTCCGATGTGCATAATGGATAATGCTAGCCTTACATTGTTCAATTCAACCTGTGTTACATTTTCCATCGCTGTATTACTGTCACAAGATGGGGCCACAGGGGGAAGTGTTATTTGTGTGTCTGTGTATGTTTAAGAGGTAAGGGGAGGGAGGGTGTTGCTCATCACAGGCCAACAGTCTAGTCTGGAGGCAGGCCTTGTTCTAGATCTATTCACACTTATTACATCAGCAGTGACCCTTGTTTTGCCCTTGGCCGAGGTGGCTGGCTTTGTCTAAACTTCAAAGTGTTTCTTTCTCTGTCTCTCTCTCTCTTTTTTTCTCTCTAGCACTGGGGCAATGCGACTGTGACGATCAAGCATGCCGACATTTCCAAACAACGTATGTGTGCATGTGTGTGTTGTGGAGGGAGGCAGTGGCCAGCTGGCTTTGTTGGGAGGTGCACGCAGTACTTGTTGAACAATTAGACTTGTCTGTCTAGGTCTTGTCAATGGTAGTCCTATGTAATTTCCCCTTGGCTTTACCCCTCCCGAAACCATTACACCTCTTCCCCTTTACCTCAATCGAAGAACAAAGACCTGGGGGCCTAAAAAATTTCCACTACAGCCAACACAATATTTGAACTGATCTAGATCGTAGATACAATCTACAAACATGTACACTCCAAGCCTCATTCGATCTTAAGCTAGAAGAAAAGGCTAACAGATGATCATCACTTGGGAGTATTATAAACCATATTGAGTCATAGTTCTACATAGGAAACTTAGAGCAAGGTGACCAGAGTAAACTTTGCCACTAGCACGCAAAATCAAACTGATTTATGAACTGAAAAAAAAAGGACGGTAGCAAACAAAAAAAAAAAGAATAAGACATAAGATCTATATCAAAAACTTAGAGCAAGGTGACCAGAGTAGACTTTGTCACTAACACGCACAATCAAACTTATTTAAGTGAAAAAAAAAGTACGATAGCAAACAAAAAAAAAAAAAAAAATGAATAAAACAAAAACAAACAAACATAATTTCGACAACAACAATAATAAAAATCAGAAGGGTGTTTCAACGAATTTGGTGTACTTGTGAATACTGTTTAGACACCAGTGAAGAAGATGCATTTCCAGACATTTGGGCACCATGATGTTCAGCAAGATTTATCACAACATGATGATGTTGAGAAGCTCAATTACAATATAGTTAAGTTTACAGTTAGAGCCTCAAACGTCCTATTTTATAGTTTAGTAATGAATATAAATATAGATGAACCTGTGAGCGATTTTGGTGAAGGAAACTGGGGTT
>BLXT01005778.1:1564229-1575962 GCA_019648995.1 Plakobranchus ocellatus
AACAAAATGCACACAATAAATAAACAATGCTTTCATGCTTTTTAATTTCGGCGTGACACATAAAACTAAGAGATTAACCTTAAAAAAAAAAAGGACGCTGAAAAACAAAACGATGCGAAAAAAGAACAAAAAAAAATACGAAGAAGAAAGAAAGAAAAAGAAGCAAATGTTTACCACAAAAAGTTATAAAATAATCCAAAGAAAAAAATATTCATTAAAATAAAAAAAAAAAAAACAGGATTGAAAGCGACATGCTCACAACAGGGGCGTTGGTAACACAATTCACCCCATGATTTGGATTCATATATTTAAAGAAGCTTGCACTCTTTACATTACAAGGATAAATGGAAGCTTTAATCGTCTAAAGGCAATCAATGCAAAATATTTCTAATTAAGAATTGAAGCAAAGGTCCCACATGTTTAAATGAAATTTGTGCCATAACAAGTCTTCAGGTTTCTTTGCTGCTCTTCAGATACAGTAGTTAAGGTTAAAATATAGAACATTTTTTCTTTTTCTTAATTAAGGGGGCCTGGGGAATAATCCATATGATAACTAACTACACCTGGATAGTGGTTTTGTAATGAGCACATGATCAATGATAATTTCTGTATGTATGTGGTGTTGGTGTCCATGTCTTTTGGTATCTCTTTAGGAGTTTTATATCTATAGGTACTGAAGCACCAATGATCCTTGAAATTATTAAGAGCAACAGCCCCCAAAATGGCATTCCTGTAGGTTTATACATGTACAACTTCATATTCAAACTGTTTTCCAAATTTAAAAGAAGAAACTAAACTGACACACTAGAGTGGTCATGGCAAAGCTGTATGCTATGTTTTCAGAATATAAAAGAAATGTGATCTATTAAGCTTCAACATCTGCTCAGCTAAACGCTCTTGAATCATAAAATCAAGACTAATGAAAGCTTTCAAATAATTACAGTTAGTGCAAATAAGAATAAAAAATCATGGAAAACTACAGTATGAGAGGTTGGAACTATGAAGTTGCAAGCAGCAGTTAAAGATTAACAAAGCTGGGTCACTTCAATACTCTTTATTGACTTGTAAAAATTAAACTGACTTTGGATTGAGATAAATTCATGCAAATCTCTTCCTAAAATAAGAGGTATAGTTTTGTTATAAAGCTCACCCGGTACAAGAAAATAAACCCACACCATAAAAAAGTAAAACCGTAAAAAAAAAACATATTAAACTTAACTCTTTCTTTAAGAATTCAAATCACAACCACACATTTTGAGGTTCTTACCCTCAGAAGAACTGATTAGTCCTTGGGTGGAGCTATTTGTAACTACGTCAAATCTGTAAGCCATGCAATAGTAAGATATTTTTGCAGATTAGAGGCTGTTAGTAATACAGTTAAACCAAGCCAAGTATAAAGTGCAGTGTTATGGGTGCAGAGCATGAATGATCCTATCAAGATGCTCATTACATGTTATTCTAGAATAGAAAAAAAATCACAAATTTGAAACAACTAGCAGTTCAATTAATAAGATAGGAATTTGAACTAATTATTTTTTTTTTTTTGCATTTATGCAATCAAATCATGGGGGGAGGGAAACAAAATCTCAAACTTCTTTTTCCTGGAAATCTATGCTTTTGGAGAGAAAATTCGATATGTCCACTAATAACAATGAATGAGGAGCATCAAATTTAGGTGTAGATTTTTTTTCTTAAATGTTGACAGTAAGCTAAAAAATGAAAAAAAAAAAAAAGTAAAATAATCAAATGGCTACATTAGAAATGATAGAAATTTTTCAAAGCCATCATTTGATTACAATTACTGACTCAGACTATGGCAAGACTCTGTTATGGAATAAACCCTTTGCTTTAAACTGAGCTCAAAACACTACAGTAACAGACGATGAATTTGGATATCCAGTATTAAAAAATAAATGGAAGATTGTGGAGAAGATCTTAGGTGAATCAAACAAATCATGGAGATATTATTTCAAACTTTTCAATGCCAACAAAAGTTTGAATCAGAGCTTTGTTATCATGGTGTTTTCTCAAGATGCAGCAGATAGATCTTTGAATCAATATGGATTTCCAAAATGTTTTCAAAAGTAAGATAATAGTGATTTTATTTTGAAATGAATTAAACAAAATTTAAACAGAGTGAAATTTTTTTTTGTGGCTTATAAAATTTATAAAATTAATGCAAAATACTGTATAAAAAAGCAAATAGCTATATTATATATCATATTCAACATATACTCTTCAATGGCAAAATGGTTTGTTTATTTCATACAATTACATGTTACCCTAGTTTATTACAAGAAGGTTTCATTGAAAATGATATTAACTATCTTACTAAATGATGCAAGTTATCAACCTATTTATTTAACTTTTAAGATCAAAATCATACAGTGAAGGAGTATAAAGGAAAGCTGATTTATGTTAAGCAAGTCTGTAACATGCCTTTGCACATTTTATTCAACACATGTTTGTATTCAAAAACATTCAGATGCATGGAACTTTGAATATCACAAGCCGAACTTCATAAGCCATCCTACAAAGGAAGATTAAGAAGGGGCAAAAATTAAGCTCACAGCATTCTGCAATATTGTGTAATTTTTTAAAAATTAAAATCTACGTTAAAATTTACCTTTTCAAAGCATTTAACACACCTTTCATGATTATGTGGTTCATGAAGAGAAGGAGGCAGGCTTGTCCCAGTGGCTTTCTCTGCATTTACACATGGTTCTTGTAATTCATCCAAGTCTGTCTCCTTGACTTTTGCAAAAGGGTCTTTTTTGTTGGCATAGGGCAACCTTTGCCGCAGTTCAGAGTTCACATCTGGGTTTGCATAAAGATCAACGAGGAACTTATCTAGCCTATCCTCTGCAGCCTTTCTCAGTATCTTTTCTTCCTCAATCATTTCATCCCTAAAAGCACAAAATGAAATAAAAATATAACCAACCTTAGTGCATTATCACTTTAAAAGGAGTTATTTTTGTGAATACTTTAAATTGATATTAATTCTAAAACTTTATCATGATGAATGATAAGCAAAGCATGCAAGTGATACAATTAGAGAGTGGCTACACCAAACCAGAATAGTAAGGCTCTGAATGACATTGGTTGCCATGTGAGTTTCATAAAGGCTATAATAGTATAATTTTGTTCGTTGAGAAAATCTTTACAAAACACTTTGCAACCTTTACATTTGTTTTTGTTTCTTTTTTCCTTTTTTAATAGAAAAAATATAACAAATAGGCAAAGGATGAATGCAACCCACATGTCAATTTCATTTTATCTTTTTCATACAAAAGTGCAAATTGCCATTTTTTCAGAAGGATTGAAACTCAGATCTGCCAACCTCAACTTATATCATACCTCAGTTTAAAGTATTTTAGAACTTGGGTGATCAATAAACGTTTTTAAGGGGGGTATTTACGTGATCCTTACAAAGCTAAAAAACAGACAAATTATACCTTTGAGTTAAAAAATCTGTGGCATTTTGCATGAGTTGTTTTTAAATTTAAAGGAACTTTTCATTTTTGAAACTTAGAATTAACATGAAGACTGTTTGCTACCAAATCTTATAATTTAAAATAAGCATTATGGTCTTGTCAGTTCATTTTTTCTTTCTAAATTGCCTTGTTGCACGAGATTATTTTTCAGTTTGTTTCCAAATTTGAATAGTGACATTAGCCACATTGCACTGTTGTCCGGTCAAGGCTACTTAAGCGTTTCTATTTAACTCAATTGCGGCGGATCCCGTAAGGGGGACGGGAAGGGCCTTTTGTTAGCTGGGGCGGATCGCGTGATACCTACGGGATCAACATTAACCTCCCGTAACTCCCATGTTATTCCCGCTAAAGCCACGGGAAACGCCTGTTACTATTGTATAGCCATTTCCCTAGTCTGATGCAAAGTTTTGTACCATTTGAACATCGCATTTTTTGTTGATGACTGAAAAGGGACACTACTTTCAGATAGGCCTGAACATGAAATTAGATCTAAGAATCACTGCAACACGATGGCTTCTAACAAGCAAAAGAAAGAACATTTTTGATGTTTGAGGTAAATTAAAGTTTTTTTCTTCTCACACCTCTCAAGCATGCTCACAAATCAATAAAATCAACAGAAAGGACTTTTTTTTAAAATGAATTTTATTTCAGCATGCAAAAACTTCTAAATATCGTTGAAGAAGAAAGCAGAAAGAAAGGGTTAGAATTGAACAGTAAAAAGACAGAAGTGATGGTAATCAGTCGCAAACAAGAATCCCCAAAATAAATAGTCTGTGAGCTCTGTTTCAAGAGGTCTTTTACACAATCACAAAATCTTTCAATTGACGAGATGGTCATTGGTTACAAGGGCCAATGGAAATTTTTGCAGTTCAATGCTGCAAAACCAGATAAACATATAAGTTTTGGTCTGGTTGATATTGTCAATGGCTATGTCCTCAATATCCTTACCTATTTTTGGACACACCCAACACATCACACAATCCTGAGTGTGATCCAGGGAGCGGGAAAGCAACGAAGGTGTTTGACACTCAACT
Organism: Plakobranchus ocellatus; assembly: GCA_019648995.1. NCBI lineage: Eukaryota > Metazoa > Mollusca > Gastropoda > Plakobranchidae > Plakobranchus > Plakobranchus ocellatus. The sequence goes on from BLXT01005778.1 coordinate 1,568,758, forward strand.
ATATATATATATACACACATCCAGTAAGAATACTTTTCTTCATCAAATTTTTTCATTTCGAAAAATGATCTTTAAACACTATATTTTTTGTCATGATTCTTTGCTTAGCAAGTATCTATGGTATCATATTTGTGGTCGTCAATTTTTACTTGTTAAAGCCTAAAGTGCCACACATAGTTATACTCTGTGTTGTTTAATTTGTTCTATAAGTCTGATTTCTGCTTGTATTCTTTTACTACACAACATATATTTTATTTTCTTCAACCACCATTGCATATTCAAAATCCTTGAACTTATTTTTATGTTTCTGGGCGTTCAGTATCCATTTTTTTATACTTATATATAAAGAGAGAGAGAGAGAGAGAGAGAGAGAGAGAGAGAGAGAGAGAGAGAGAGAGAGAGAGGGTTTAGTAAGAAAGATTGACCATGGGGCTGTGAGTCAAGAGGGATAGGCCTACAAACATACTGAGATGATATGGAGAATATTGTCTTCTAAAAACAGACTCTGGTTTTCAGGGGAAGGAAAAAGAAAAAAGAAAAGAAAAAAAACCCACTAGCAGGGAACAGGTCAGCAAATCACAGGGCCGCTGCGGAACAGAAGTGAAATGGTACTATTAATGCAAAATATCATCTTTTATTATAATTTATTAATATCATGAGAGTAAGGCCTATGGTCTGCGCACCATACATACTGTTAGGGCTATGCACTGTTCGTGATTACAAACAATTCAGCCACGTCACGGAAACTGCTGAATTTCAAATTTCTTCCATGAAAATGACAAACAGAGATCTACAGATTTTCTTTCTGGAGTCTAAGCCTTTAATGGGCCAATTGTTGAGATATGAGCGCCAAAACCAGACACACAAGCAGAAACAGGCAAACAGATAAGTAGACAAACGTACAAGCTTAATCCAATAGAGCTCATTATAGTATGGGAGTTTTGATCCCCGTTACTTGGCACCATGTAAATTGTAACTTAGTGAGCTGTTCCCCATTAGCACACAAGATAATTGATTGGTTGTAGATGATGGAAGTAAAAACACATGGAAAATTTATGCTATGGCCGCATAGTGAACAGTGATAATGTTTTTTGGCCTACAATCTTAAAAAATCTTAATAACCTCTCTTATGCGCATGTTGTCACAATACACCCACGGCTATTACGCACTGACCAATGGTTGTTACAATACAACCATGCGCGCCGGTATGATGCACATGTCAATGGTCATTTCAAAACAACACAGGCTATCGCTCTATTTAATGGAAAATTTCTCAACTCTTGCGTGTCTAAAAGTCATGCTATCTAATTAGTGACCTGTGGATTAGGCCTGTTTTTATGGCTTGACTGACAGAAGAGGGAAGGGATGAGAGGGGCGTAATGACTGATGCTTATTTCAATATTCAATGGAATTTTTTGTGTTGTAATCACTGAAGGAAGAAGCTAGGCCTAGGCTAACTGAACGTTGAAGGCAAAGGGGAGAAGGGATGACGTGGTTGTATTGAATGATACCAGTGTGTACAAGACAAAGGGAGGATGGGATGAATCGGAGATAGAGAGAAGTGGGGTTGGGAGTGGTATAATTCAAGATGCTTGATTCAATGATAAAATTTTTAGTGATGCAATGTGATGAAAGAAGTTAGGCCTTAGCTAACCGAATGTTGAAGACAAAGGAGAGAAGGGATGACGTGGTTGTATTGAAGGATGCTTGTGTGTACAAGACAAAGGGAGGATGATGGGATGAATCGGAGAGAGAGAGAGAGAGAGAGAGAGAGAGAGAAAGAGGTAGGGTTGGGAGTGGTATAATTCAATATATGCTCAATTCAATGATAAAATTTTCGGTGATGCAACTTGATGATATAAGTTAGGCCTAAGCTAACTGAATGTTGAAGGCAAAGGGGAGAAGGAATGACGAGGTTGTATTGAAGGATGCCAGTGTGTACAAGACAAAGGGAGGATAGGAAAAATCGGAGAAAAAGAAAGGTGGGGTTGGGAGTGGTATAATTCATGATGCTTGATTCGATGATAAAATTTTTGGTGATGCAATTTGATGTCCAGCTTACACCGCGTCTGCTTTTTGTCTTTGCTATCTTATCTCATAAGTTACTTTGGTAAATAGACTGTGTGTAGGCCACACTTGGCACCGATTTAACAGGCCTTGCCTGAGAGTACCGTTAGATTTCTAGATGCTAGCTGTATAAGTTACTCGACTCGTTATACCAGTAACATCGACACTGCTGCTGCTCATATAATACACATTTTTGTAACCTACTATTTTAGTCAGCTCGAGATACACTTAGCATGAATACCGATATGGCTGAGATCATCGATCTTAGCAATCCCAATGTTCTGAAAGTGCTAGCAACGCAAGATGATGGTAGTGCATCTACTGATCTCCTTCGCCGTTCTTTCTTTTCAATGTTTTCAATGAACCAAAGGCACTAAAAACTCAAATATAGTCTCTTATATATAAGAGAATTGGAGGGTAAAGGAATAAATCTCATTTTCCCGCTACTTAGACTATTGTAAGTCAAGATGTGGCAGTAAGTTGAATCAGCTTTTCTTAGTGCTTTCGTAAGTCCTCTATAAATTCTTGAATTCAAGCTCTAAAACTTTTAAAACAAAATAACTTTAAAACTTTTACAATTATGAACAATAAAATGCTTGTAGTGTCTGCTTTCAGAAAATATATACTTTGTTAGGTATAATCAAACAATCATAGGTGATAGAGCGTAAACAAACATGCAGTGTCAGATTTGTACAGCTGGTTCAGCCAGTTACAATGTTTGCAAACAAAACTGCTAGGCAGCCGCCCACCGGGCGGTCTGATCTCGGGCCTCAGCCAGCGCATTTCCGGGGTTAACAATAAAGAAACACTCACAGTAAAATCTAGCAAATCTCTTCCTTTGCGTTTGGGAAAATAAGGATTGGACCTATTTTTTTCCCGGGTGTTGGGGAAAATAGTCATTTCACTTTTCTAATGCACTTTATAATTTAAATTTGTAGATCTCTAGATCTATAGCTTACTTCAAACCGTTTGAATCTCTCAACAAGGCCATTCTAGATTTTGCCTTTTCCATCGCTGTACGCAACGCAGTTACAGAGACTTGGTTTCTTTGAGCTAGCTTCTCAAAATTCTTATCTTGGGACCTATCCAAAGGTCGGAGGTATCTTACAGATTCGCCACTCATTTTCTAGATCTAAATTTTGTTGAGCAAAGACCTCTGAAAGGTATTCTTGATTAGGCCTATGTAGCCTTGATCTAGACTAGCTCTAGGCCTACAATACAGAGATTTAGAAGTGAACCATTATCAAGTCCTGTCATGAGTCTCGGTATCTTCTTCTTCATAGCCGACTGGTGAGTCACTGTCTTCAAAACTCTTCATTGCTCTTATTTGCTTTTACGTCCCCTTGGTTTCTCGCGATACTTATTTTACGGAGATTGCTTTAAAAAGAATTTAGAACGAAATAGTGTCGTGGTGAATAGTCGAGATTATTTATTCATTCATGAATATTACAGCCGCGAATGAACGATGAATAATTTCAGGCTGAATGTCGAACAATTTTGAAAAATATATGTTTTTTTTTTTAGTTGTAGTATCAGAATAAAATACAAGAATAGCTTTGAATTTAACTTATAACCTTATATAGGCGAGTGTATGCAGGCAGATTTTCCTTTATTCGAGTAACAATCAAGGGACTTTTGCGCAAGAAAGATACCGTGGGGGTGTAGACGAACAATCATCCATAAATGAATGGTTATTTTATGACGAATAATTACTCAATGACGACAAACGATTTGATAGCGGGTTATGAGCACTAGATCTAGCCTATGACGCTAGCCAGTGTACTTTTTTCTTTATAAAGTGTGTGATTTCTAAAATCTCTTTAAGTATTGTTTTACTCATGGTTTTTTCGTGCCTACTTTGGAAGCATTTTTTTTCTTTCCCTATAACTTTATAAATTATAATAACTTAACCATTTCTGTGTTCAGTTTCATTGTATTTGGTTCTATTTTTCTTCTTTTATCTATAATTAAAGATCTAGTGCAGTAATTATTGCTCTATTAATTTTTTTAAAACTATGCATACTTTACTCTTTCGTATTAGCCTCTTGTGAAACTTGCTCTTTGAAATCAAAGACTTCAATGGTCGAGTCAATGGCAAATAAAAAGGGATTTTTGCGCAAGAAAGACATTCGTAGATCATATTGTTATTTATTCGCTCATGAATAAAAATAATATAAATCACGACCCAACACTACAACGAAATCTTGCAAGGCCGATTACTGACCTAAGGAAGTGCGCGTTGCTCTCACAATCCTATCCTCGGCTTCTTCTTCTTCTTCTTCTTCTTCTTCTTCTTCTTCTTCTTATTATTATTATTATTACTATTATTACTATTATCACCGTATTTTTTTTTCTTTGGGTAACCTCAAAAGTTATCAAGTCTGTTGTGATGATATTAGGTTTTTGGCCTCCATAATTATATTTGGCATCTCGGTTAATTAGAATAATACCTGGCCTCTCTTGTACAACATGGCTGACTAGATGTAGAAGTAGTTCCAATCATTAAATAAAGATGTTCAATTTATCATTGAATTCATTGTCTTGATGTTATAACAACATGAGTACATCTACATGGTGGCAGCGATAAAGTATCCAACACTAGTAACAAGTGCTGAGTGAATGGATCTACCCCCAAATCTACCCTTGAAAAACAGACGAATACGAGTCGCCACAAAGTTTCAGAATTTTCATACCAAGGGAGTTAACTGAGGAAATTTAAAAGCCAACAGTCAGACAAGAGTTGCATTCCATGATGTTGTTCCAAGTTTCACTCAATTCATATAAAGGGACACGACAAGTACAATTGACAAGTCTATGATACAAGTTAAGGTTGCATCCCTTAGCTGAATTATTTTTCTACTTCTACTTATCAATTTCAACACAGACTGGAGAACAAATTGAACAATGTCTTCCATTTCAAATGTACCACTTCTAATGCTACAGTGGGACAATCCCAACAATAGAAAGGCATTCCTGGAATGGAAAGATTTCTTATCAAGTTTCATAATCAACAATGTCCAGAAAGAACAGATTTATAACTACATGCTTCTATCTTCAAGATCCAAAGGCCGTGATTTGTTCAAGGCAAAGCAAGTCTCCACAGAAGACAAGGCAAACTCTGACAAATTATGGAATATGTTCGAAGATTACATGGTAGAAAAACCAAACAAGTGGGTCCAAAGGATAGAGCTTCAATGCATGACTCAATCTACTGACGAAACTAGAAGAATTTATTCTCTGTCTTAGAAATAAGGCTGACAATTGTTCCTTTAGTGAGCAAACTAAACAAGAAAGAATATTGGAACAGCTCATCAAAGGGATTAAATATCTTGATCAGCAGAAAAAATTACTATCAAAGGGAGATACACTTGATCTCAAGACTGCCATTGAGGTTGCCAAAGCACATGAAACCACTGTGAGTGGCACGAGCAGGTATAAAACAGCTACAAACTCACTACAGACAAACAAATGTGATGCTGTGGCAATATCTACTACATCATCATCATATCAAAAATGTGGTTTATCACACAGCTTTGGAAAGTGTCCAGCTTATGGTACAAATTGTTGGACATGTGGTAAACAGAACCACTGGAGCAAGATGTGCATATTCAAGGCAGTGTAAAATACAAGTCATAGAAATGAACCAAAACAAGATAGAAAACAACAATTTCCACGCAAAGTCAATGTACCACCACAAAAAACAAAACAAAAGACTAAGTCCAAGTCAAGAATTGTACATGAAGAAAGCTCAAGTGAAGATGAAAAGTTCAACATCAACAGCATTCATAAAGCTGATACAAGAGAAGAAATTTTTACAAGAATCAAAGCTAGAATACCAAAGAAAGAACATGTTGTCATGAACTTACGTGTAAAACTAGACACAGGTGCTAATGCCAACATTCTTACATTGAGATCCTTCAAACAGATGTACCCAGAGAATGTTACCGAGAATGATGAGATCATGAATGCTGACTTTGTTACAAAAAGTAAGACAAAGCTGATTGGATATAGTGGTGAAAAGATAAATAACATTGGTACTATGACATTGACAATCAAATGTGGAAAAGATAGAATACCCCAAATGTTTTTCATTACAAAGACAGATGGACCAAACATTCTGAGTCTTTAAGGATGTAGAGCTCTTGATTTAGTCAAAATGAACTGTAACATAAGCAACAAAACCACAGTCAACTCAGTTGAAGACCTGAAAACTCTGTTTCCTGGCCAGTTTGACACTATAGGCAGTTTTCAAGGCAACTTTCATATCCAAATAGATAAGAACGCTACACCAGTTGTACAACCTCCCAGAAAATATCCAGTGCACATAAAAAATGAACTCAAACAAGAGCTGGATAGAATGGAAAGTCTGGATGTGATACAGAAAGAAACTGAACCTACAGACTGGGTGAACTCCATTGCCTTGAGTAGAAAGTCAAATGGAAAGTTGAGAGTTTGTCTTGACCCTAAAGACCTAAACAAAGTTATCAAACGCACTCATCACAAGATTCCAACACTGGAAGAAATTTCACATAAATTCAGTGGAGCCAAGTACTTTTCCAAGCTTGATGCACAGCATGGATACTGGGCAATTCATCTGGATGAATATTCCAGCAAACTGACATCTTTTGGTCGGTACCGCTTTCTGAGGCTCAAGACATCTTCCAGTTCAAGATGGACCAAATATTAGAAAAAGGTGAAGGGACACTTGGAATTTCAGATGATGTCTGTGTATACGGAGAAACAGAAGAAGAGCATGACAGAAATCTCCTACATCTACTGAAAGTTTGCAAAGAGAAAGGATTTGTGTTCAATAGTGATAAATGCTACATAAAACAACCACAGATATCTTTCTATGGTCTTATCTGGGATGAAAATGGTGTACACCCAGATCCACAAAAATGTGACAATATCGAGGAAAAACAAGCTCCCACAAGTGTGAAAGAACTAGAACAGTTCCTGGGAATGATTCAGTATATGAGCCCATTCATTTCAAATTTGAGTACATACACTAACCCTCTAAGAAAACTACTTCCCAAAAACAGTGAGTGGCAGTGTACAAAAAGTCATGAAGAAGCCTTCCAGAAAATCAAAAACCTTGTGCATAAAAGAATGACACTTAACTATTTTAATACAGAAAA
>BLXT01005793.1:29921-40287 GCA_019648995.1 Plakobranchus ocellatus
TATATTTGAACGTCCCCAAAGGAGTGGCATTCAACAATAAACTCAACTGGATAACTTATACATCCGTCATAAAGAAGTGGAACTCCAGCCTTCAATTCCATCACAAACAAATTCCTCAAAGTGTGCTCATGCCAAAGAAGCCTTGCTTCTTGGTTTTTAAAAATAAAGCAATGTGTAATCAATGCTCGCTTTTTTTTCTCTCATTGATATAAGATTTGAACTTATTGCTTTATAAATCTGCTTTATGAGACATAGTTAATTCTTCTATTCTAATTTGCAAGTCTCATCATCAACCCTACTTTGATAGTATCGATTGGAAAGGAAGAGGAAAGGAATAGCTATGGTGTTGATGGGCCAAAAGGATTGCTTATGAGAGTAGATCTAGAGGGAAAACATGTCTTGAAGTGGACGAGAAATTATAAAGAGAGAGAGAGAAAGAGAGAGAGAAAGAGAGAGAGAGAAGAGAGAGGATGATATATAGATAGATAGATAGAGAGAGAGATAGACAGAGAGAGAGAGTGAGAGAGAGAGAGAGAGAGAGAGAGAGAGAGAGAGAGAAACAGACAGGCAGACAGACAGAGAGGCAGAAAGAGACAGAGAATAAGAATAAGAGGAGCCTCTAAAGAAACATGGAGGAGCTGAGAACATTCAAAGACGCTTGAAATGTATCACTGATACATCTGCTTACTTAAGTGGCCCTATAATGAGTATTTCTTACATTTCTTTCGGTTGCTTCTAATGATTATTTTTTCCATTTCTAGTACATAGAAAACTTAGGTTTTGGGTGACTTGCCATCATTTTGTACGTATGTATGTACAATGAGATGCACACTGAATTCTTCATCTGAATTATTTATAGGAGAGATCAATTATCTTAAGATAAATTCTCTTAAAATAATTTTATTCATTATAAGTGACGTCCAGGCTTGCATAAATATTATGCTATAAAATTGTTAATGAAGAACAAATCTTTACTATCCTCTTTACCTTTATAATCGAGAGGGGGAAAAACAAACAAGTACCATTATTTTTCAAGAAACGCCAACCACATGAACCCAAAGCTGGTTTTAAATAGTTCTCTATGAGACGTATTATTCGCTAGAAAACAAAGTTACACATGAAACGTTTCATACAGTTTTCAATTTGATGTTGCTTTGCGAAGCACATCGTTAGGGGACGGCATGTTGATATTTCTAATATGCAGGTAATGTTTTGAAGAAGAGACGAGTGCATTGTTTTCTAAACGCTAAATTCTGAAACTTATAGAGAAGTTTATTGACTTTCAAAATACATTCCAAATAAACTTTGGGGACATCATCAACACATCCATATCATTTTTGCGGTTTTTAATTGAACCGCACAAAAATGTGTACGGGCGTTACACTTGCGCCCTTAGCTCTTTTAAAGTAATGAAAAAAAAAAAATAAGAACGCAAGAAGATCATTGCATTCAGATAATCATTGCATCATTGGTTAAAGCTTGCACGATTAGACAGCGCTATTTCTTGGCTTTGATATATATACATATATGTATGTGTATGTGTGTGCGTGTACTATTCTGTCTTGATAACGATTTTGATTTTATTCAAACATGGGTGTTTGTTGTAACGAGTGTGAGTGTACCTAGTTAAAGATATAAACGACAAATTTATGTTGTTTCCCTGTATCTTTCTGTAGGCTGTTAATCATCGGTTCAGATTGTAACTTAACATGGATATTTTTTCAAAATAGCAAGACTCTTATTGTATCGAAGTCAGATGAATCGTTTTGAGAACAGCTCTAATGAGTTGGATGTCACATGTATATAAAATTAGACATTTTTGAGAAAATTAGATTTTTTTTATGGTTTGTGTTGATTTTCTTCTCAATGATATTGGCGCTTTATTCTTGGTGCAGAATCAACGTTTCTGTAACCAGGTTTTAAATCGCAAACATACGCAATGCAGTTTCGGATTAAAAAAATGTTTAAAATACTCAAAATTTTCTAAATGCAACTTTCATCGTCTCCGAAACCGTTAATAACCCTCATGTGTGTTTGCATTACAGATATATATGTTCATACCAATATTAAAAAAAAATTAGTCTCTATCAAATGAATTCTCCATATCATTTGAAACGCTTGATTTCTTCTATTAAAATTATATTCATCATTCAAATAAAGTCATTTGCATTTATTCCTGCGTTACCAGCATACAGCCGCCACTTGCACACGTGCTAGCTACACTGTGGTTGTGAGTGCGATTCATAATTAGGCTTACCTTTTCTCTCACGGCGTAGGTATGGATGCGTGTGACAGGATGGTAGCTTAAGAATTGAACGATCAAAGCTCTTCTAACAGAATTTTACTCTTTGAATCTTTTATTTGCAGAGTGCTTGGTTTGTGTTCTAAAATAATTTTAACAGAACATTCAAATAATCTTGGACGCCCAATCAGTTAAGTTGACCCGAGAAACCTTCATTTCTAAAGGAAAAATTAGATTTATTTCACCTAAGTTGGAGACCAAGAAAAAGCTTAAGTATCTCTGGAAGATGAATTTTGTGTTGAGAGATTGACACCACTTTTTTTTTTTTTACCCAATTCAAGAATTTCAACGAATTCTAACAAAATTTGAGAACGCACTGCTTATAATGCTACTTTGAAGGATGTTCATAAAGTACAGATTAATGTGGAGAGTTTTTTTAATACCTCAGTAATGTTATACAATGATCTCGGAAGATGTCTGTATCCATAAAGATCTTTCCATGCTCACCTTATGATTTGAATCTAAATTAACGTACGTTAACGTAACGTAACCAAAGTTTGTGATGTATAAGTCAGCACATAAAAATTATTACCTGCGCTGCATTTAATTGTTCATTTCCCACCGTTCTGTAAATCTTCATCAGTCTAGTCTTCCTTCTTTAGCTCCAGAGATTTTGATTTCTATTTCATTCTTGATGTTTAAAGAATCAAGACCAAAAATGCTTCAGGTCAAGAAAAAAAATGTTACGCCAACCTCTTATACATATTTCCCCTGTTTTGAGTCAATTTTATTTTAATCCAGCAAGTGTCTTGAAGCTGTCAAAAATGGAACGATTGTTGTGTACTTAAATTAATGTTTGATTTCTGGAATTCCCAATGTACTTGTCAGAATTGGCCACGGTTTTAAAAAAAAATTCCTTTTTTTTTAAAATAGTGCATTCTTTTTATTTCATCATGAGTTTTTGTTTTGTTAAGTGAGTTATGAAAATTAAAACTGATTCTAAACATGTACTAAACATATCTATATTTGCAAACACGAGCCCACCTAATTTAGTAATTTTTTTTATCTTAACATGCTCAACTCCTACAAATATAAACATGAGATTTGTATAGGCAATCCATAAGTATGTTGTTCTGTTTGTGTTGAACACAAAATATCTTATAGAACATCAGGCCAAGAGACACTTATGACTTGAGAAAAATAATACTGACGCTCTTTACCGTTATTGACCACCAGCAAATCCTTAAACCATTAAATCTCTATCAGTCAGCCAACAATATGGCTGGACCTTCTGGGGACCTTGAACAACTTATCTCCCTCCTGGGCGGACGTGGGAAGTTTCAAATCACCGTCCTACTCCTGGTGTCCTTCTGTTATACCTTGTTGGCCTTCGGTCACGTGATCATGGCGTTCCACGGGTCAAAAATACCTCATGCTTGTAAGGCGGGAGCTGATATTCCTATCGGTAAGTTTTGCGGGAACCATTGACAATAATAAGTTTAAAAATTACGTAATACTGTGGCAGGATCCTACTTTTCTCCTTTACTGCTCTCTCTATAAGCGTAGAAGATAAACATTTTTGTGTTTTAATTTGAAAAAAACAAACAACTATAGACATGTAAAAGATGCAGTATTTTGACATCATAAGATTTATTGTTTTAGCTTGTTACACAAATTTTTGCAATGTATTGAAGCTCTAAATGATTTTCTAAAGATTTCAAATAAAAATGTGTTTTAAATTATGCAGTTTTTAGTTTTTAAAAGTTGAGGAATATGGCGGCAATCGTATATTTGCACGACTTGTTTTTTAAATTCATATTTTATCCGTTTATAATCATTCCATTATTTATTTTGATGTCCCCAATCAAACCGCCATAACTAATAACATCTGCCTTACTCTTTTTGTGTCTATTCAAACAATAATAAATTATGTATAAATATTTCTGCGACAACCACGTTGCTAAAAAAGCAATTATTTAGCGAAGACCCTTCTACTTTTGCAGAACTCATTACAAAAGCCCCCACTTACTGAAGAACCTCTAGCACTCAATAATTTGAAAAGTGAGTCCTATGAGCGCTATCCGAGGAAAACTGGAGAATTCCCATCGGCAAATACACACAATGCCAGTTGTTTACTGCTTTCAAATTTAAGCACTCCATTATCGCAAGAAAATAATATTCAAAAACGCTTGAACGATTCCAACTCTCTTCTGGTAGAAATTTTAAGGTAGATGCAGCTTTTGGAAAAGATCTTGAACGTAAAAATCATTCTCTGTTGCTATATGCAGACTGATTAATACAGTCATAAATATCGCGCAGATAGCAGTAGGCAAAAAAAAAAAAAGAAAAGAAAAAGCGGTAAGCAATTTCTTAACGTTCGTTGTCAATTTTCGGAAACATGTACTCAGAACAAAATGTAAGGTAGCTCTACAGTCTGTTTAAACCTATATTATTTATCGTTGAAGAACAAAAGTATGTTTTGGTCCACTACCTTTTAATGCCAAAAGTCGGTACTTTGTAATGCAACGATGTTTCCAATGGTAAAAAAGATATTTCTCAATTGTAAGACCAGCAAAACACCCTTCTATTACCACCGCACGCCTGTTTTTGTTATTGCGTTTTGATGGTGATAGCTAAAGTGCTAATATTCTAGTATGTGTTTATGCCGTTGATTTTGTCTTTGGTAGAGTAAAAAGTAAAGTGGGTCCCACGCTTAATCCAAGCATGAGGGAACCAGGAGTAGGGTCCCGATTGTTTTTGGCATTATGAGCTAGTTTGCGATAGCTTTCCTCGCCGCCTTTACTCTCGCAGGATCTTAAGAGACCTAGCTACCCATTCAGTGCTGGGTGGACACAAGAGCAATGAAAAATTGACTTGGCCCGGACCGGGATTTGAACCCCCGCCCTCTTGCTTGGTAGCCAACCGCCCTACCAGATGAGCTACCGCTCCTTACCTTTGGTAGAGCGTTGTCGTTGGTTTTTTTTTTCATCTCTATGTCGCAGTTTATAAGGGGTTTCAGACTCAGGTTTGTGTTGTAAAATTATTTGCTTTATCGTAGAAGTAAAAAAGTATACAAATATTGCACTTGCAGATACATATAAATACGTTTAAGGATCCAGAAGATGCAATGCTGATTCATTCATCAATACACAACACCAATAACATCGACTTCAGCCCTTGTCATTCTTCCAGATGTAAGACTTGCATCTATACACAGACAATCCCATCTTTCAAATCCTTTACCGATGGCCAAACACACAAGATCACAGATGGTCCCCTTACATGCAACTCAAACAACATGATCTGCTTTATTACTTGTGAAAAATGTTTTAAACAATACTTAGGACAGACTGCCCGAACACTAAGAGCCAGATTCAACCACTATTAACAATGACAGAGACACCCCAGTGGCAAACATTTCAATCGAACAGCTCAGTATTGTAGCTATCGATCATCTACCAAACTCTGACACCATCAAAAGACTTAATAAAGAAACTTTTTTGATTCACATTTTAAAAACTACAGAAGCGCAAAGCATAAACATTAATGAACAGTCGTCTCTCCCCATTAATCTTACGCCGTTCTTGTTCGACACAATAACTTACTCCCCATACACACACACCTGTGGCCTGATAGATTAGTTTTTATAACTTCATATTGGTTATACTGATACAATACTTTGTATTTTAAACGTTTAAATTGTTCCTTTCTTTACCTTTCTGCTTAACTAGAACTCGCTAATCTTATTTAATTATTCGAGAGGGTTCCATTCAGCAGTTAGAGAGAGAGAGAGAGAGAGAGAGATAGAGAGAGAGAGAGAGAGGGAGAGCGAGAGAGAGAGAAAGAGAGAGTGAGAGAGAGAAACAGAGAAAGACAATTATCGATTAGACAGAGAAAAATTCACATAATATAGTTTGTACTGTATACATAGTTTGATTGTATACGTATATAGGTGTATGTGCACAATATCTGTATCTATGTGTATTGCATGTATGTGTATCTATGTGTATGCATATAGATGAATGTGTGTATATGTACATATACGTATATATATATATATATATATATATATATATATCGTCATTGTGCTGATTTTATGTCAGACTTAGGCCAAAATGCAACTAGACCATTACGACATTCTTAAGACAAAAGGTTATCCATCAATACTAAATTTGTTCAAATGTGCCGACTAATTATTTAGTAATTGATTATTTCCTACGATGGCCTAGGTCGGTCTATCGACTTAGGGCCAAAATGAATGATGTGACTCAGCCGCTGCCTTTTGGCCTAAATCAGGCAGGCTTGACTCATGCCCACTTGCACTTTTAGCCTGAGTCAACAATTAAAACATTTGAACTCACGCACTAAGTGTGGGTTTTCTTATATTTTGGAAGGTATAGATTTACAAAGGGCTGTTTGCATCAACTTTAGGTTTCTTCCCTTCTGAAATTCTTGATCCAGCCCTGAAATCAATGAACAATAGCAATGTTTCAAATGAACAATACCAATGCCATATATGAAAGAAAGTCAATGCTGTGCTGATGAAAGCATGGAACAAAGGCCTTGCCGATGATTCCATCTTCGTGTAGACGATGGACCTTCAGTCGGTCTTGCTGAGTCCTAAAACGCAGGCCAGTATGCCCAATGTTATAAGACAAAACTTGCAGTGCACATCATGACCTACTTTGACCTAACAAGCAAAGAAGGTTTTTGCAATGTGCACGATGAAACTTATGTAGATCTCTTTGGTGATATGTTTGCCTTCCTTTATTTCAAGCACTTCCTGTGGTACCTTGAACAAAATCCTGTTATTAAGAAATTGATTATTTGGAGTGATGCCTGTGGCTATCAGAACAAACCATATTGTATAGCTAACAGGTTCCTCCATCTATCTCTGGAAAGATCTACCACTATTGAACAGAAGTATCAATGCACAGCGTTATAGAAAAGGAGGCTATATGGGGTCATTTTTTATTATTATCCCGCATGACAATGTTTTGGCCATGCATATGACGAGGCAAGTCCCTTCCTTCCACAACATCCGTGAGGTTCTTTTCACAGACAGCTTTAAGTTGTCGGCGCTATACTTGAAGTTTGTGCGTCCTGAGAAACTTGCTAGCGCTCCAACAGTTCCAGATATGCGCTTCTTCTAGTTCAGTGGACCGTCATGCTCAGTTCGGTATGAACTGGTATGGGAAGACCCATGGACAGAACTTCCAGTCAGGCTGAACACTGATAGGAGAAATCCTATTCCCATGATTGTTAAATGTTGGGTTGAAGGTCACCGCAAGAAAGTTTGAAGATCGTCAGTCCATTAAATCAGCCAAGCCAGCTTTTGCTCAACACTTTTATGATACTTTACACCACTGGTAGTGAGTATTTGAGTGGCTGCCTATAATTATTTGGCTGACATAGCACCAGTATTGACCAAAATACATATATGTCTTGCAATATTCATGAAATCTTTTCCCCTCCTCGAATGTGGGTATCCCACTGGAAGACCTGTCTAAATATATAACTTAGTCATAATAATAATCAAGGCCTTATGAAGACTTCACAAAGTTACTCACTCTGATTTATAAGGACACATTAAATTTTAATTGGTATGACCACTTTCTTTTATTTTTGCTGAGGCATCCAACGTATGCGCAAAAGTCTAGATGTAGGCTCTTCCAAACTAGATTAACATGACAACTGAAAATTGTATTAAGTGATGAGTACTGGGCCTTTTTACACGATTCCTTATTTCCACGCAACTCTTCATTAATAATTTATTATAGATACGATTGTAAGCACACGGTTCATGAAACAAATACAATATTATGAACCTCTATAAAGTGATTTTTTATATTTCTCTTTTTTAAAGATTTCATAAATCTAGCCTATGTTCAAATGATTATTGGATGAAAAAGCAAAAATTTTAAGCGATATAGAACCATTACAAAAATTCATTCTTCCTTGCTGCGAATAAAAAAAACAAACAAAACAAAACAAAAAAACGTTATGCTCTTGGAATCTCATAATCAGGAAAGATGCGCGAAGAGAACCATTAAACTATAGACTGATTTATAAAAATAACATTAAATACAACGATTGTCAAGCCGCAAATCAAATACTACTGTAAAATCGACTGCGGCTAGAAGGTTAGCATGTACATATCTAGATATATGTTTATATACTTTTTTGTTTCACACTTGATAAGAATACTTTTCATTAATGGATAGTTTCATTTCTAATAACGATCTTTGAACGTTAAATTTATATTTTATGTCATGATTCTTTGCTTAGCGAGTATCTATGTATCTTATTTGTGATCGTCCTTTTTTACTTGATAAAGCCTAATGGGCGAAACGTTGTTACGTAAACTCTGTGTTGTTTAATTTGTTCTTATGAGTTTGAATTAGTGGTCATATTCTTTTACTATGTTGGTTAATCGTACACAATATTTGTTTTTAAAACGTATTTTCAAACACACATCACAGTCGGTGAATTTTATTTTCGAGTATTAATTTATTGTGTCACACTTTTAGACCCTCAAACGCTTATGTAATTAAAAAAAAATCTTAATTAGGATTTAAAAAGAAACCCCATGGGGCATCGAGCTGGGGAAATATAGTCGAACACGGCCGAATATGTAATGAAATGAGAGGGAAACTCTAGAGTAATATCTCTTTGTAAGACGTTATCCATTATAAATCAATTTCTTTCTCTATATATTTACCTAGACAAATATAAAATCGAGACTTTTTCAATGTGAATTTTCAAAACGCCTAAAATATTTTTCGATAAAAATATTAAAAATTTTCTCCTAAATAAAAAAAGAAAAATGAAGCAGCATTTTAGGAGAGAAACGGTAACTTTGCTGAATCGCGTTTTTTTTATTTAAGAGGTTTCCATAAGTAGAGGAACCATTGATCTTCTTACTTATTAAACCTGTCTTGTTAATGTAATATCCTTATAATTAAAACCATTTTACTCTTCTCTGTTTAGGCCCAAGACCCACGGGTGGATCAATTAATGGCTCAAGCTCCTTGGGTTTAACCAATGAGCCATATGTGACCAACGTGACCAATGCCCGGTGTTTCACCTCCCTCTCGTACTCTGATGGTCAAAGAAAGGTCCTTTACTGTTCCCCTGGCCAGTGGGAATACTACCCGAAATATGGCGAGAGAAACATTATTAGTCAGGTGAGGTCATACTTGTATATATATATATATATATATATGACTGATAAAATCAAATCAAACCGGTTTGACCGCAATGATACGGCAGCGGTCCATAAATTAAAACAATGCAGACTTGTTGAATCAATTATGCAAACGAAATAAGGAATACAAACAAGGGAGGAACAAAGCAGAGAAAAGGATGCCAAAATAATATGCGGTAGAAACTTTAATACGAGGACGAAAAATCTGAGGTGAGGGAGATTAAAAGTGCACAAAAAGTGCAATGGTATTATTCCTTAAGATTGGCTCAATTTTGTCAATGCCTTTTGCGTAGCAAAATCATGCATCTGAAATATTATTCTAATATATAGTTCATCGAAATAAGGAGAAAGCAGTCGCTACCTAGAATTCATGGTTGCACAAATATTAACATATTATCATCAATATTTACAGCCTCAATAATATTTGTCAAATCACCTTGCTATGTTTGCTCGTTCTATGATGCCAGTTTGACCTGGTGTGTTCTTATGAATATCTGGCTAATCTGGCCACAACCATCTACTTCCTCGGAGTTATGTCGGGAAGCCTGTTCTTTGGTGACCTGTCAGACAGATTTGGAAGACTTCCCGTCTTGCTTTTCACATTGTATAGTGGCATGATCGTGGCTTTCATTGATGCCTTCGCTGTCAACTACACCATGTTCGTTTGTCTGCGCTTCGTTCTTGGATTTTTGATACAGGTAATTCAATTTTCATAGTCTGATGGTGTCTTGATTGATACCTCACCTCACTGCTGCCCCACTACCTGCTCCCACGTTTCTTCAACATTACTCATCTTCCTTCTCGTTTTCCCTCTCCTTCCACCACACAAGTAACCCCCCCCCCCCACACACACACATATTCCATTCTCACAAACACTATAAAGATATGTTTCTACTTTATAATATTTAATTATATTT
>BLXT01005793.1:42247-53588 GCA_019648995.1 Plakobranchus ocellatus
CCTTTTTTTTTCTACGAACTCCGTCAGTGCCACGCGAGCCCTTCTCTGTGAAAGTGAAAGAGAGAGTCGGTGGTGGCTGGCTGTGTGATGCCTCCCCGCGTCGCTCGCGATTCTCAAATTCGAATTTATAAAGCCGGTTTGACCTAGAAGGCTGTATGTACCATGTAGTCTATAAAATTACCTCCTAAACACCAAAAAGTAGTAAATCGGGGCATGAAGTCAAATTAGTAATGAAATAATTTTTTAACATTAAATAAATTAAAGCGATTTGGGAAATCTACCTTGGTTTCGGCTTTACAACCGAACTTGACCCCCAAAGCCGGAAGTTCGGGTTTGGGGTCAAGTTCGGTGAATTCGACTCTAGGCCCGACTTTCATGCAGCTCTAGTTTTTATACAAGAGCTTGTTTTAAAAAGAAAAGACCCTGTATACTTGAAGTTAAAGACATCGTTGCGACCTGCCTAAGATTTCCTTTGCGTAAGAATTGAAGCTCATTAAAACATGGTTCTCTTTCTGCTTAAAATGGATTCTTTTATTCTATGTAACATATCTTTAGTTTTGTCTCAGTTCATTTCAAATATGATAAGGTTTTGCGTACGATCTAGGCGCGGTGGCTCATCTGGTAGGGCCGTTGGCTACCAACGAGGTTCGAATTCCAGTCTGGACCAAGTCAATTTTCATTGGTCCTCTGTGTCCACTCGGCTCTGAAATGGGTAGCTAGGTCTCTTAAGACCCGCCGAAAGTAAAGGCGGCGAGGAAAGCAATGGCAAACTACCTCATAATGCCGTATGCCAAGAACAATCAGGATCCTACTCCTAGTTCCCCGATGCTTGGATTAAGCGTGGGACTCACTTTACTTTTACTGTGATGCTACAGTCAACTACTACAAATCACCTAATGATATTGAATCACTAAATCTTAAGGCCTAGACACGTCGAAAACCGCAAGTACCTGAGTCTTACAGGTTAACCGTTCGTAGTACGGTCACATCCATCTTTCTCTACAAATACATCGAGTGCACGATTACAGCCGAGCTACAAAGGGGAATCCAGGCTATGGAAATGAGATGCTTGCGAAAGACTGCGCATTTCTTACCCAGCTTACGTAAGTAAGAACCCTTTGACCCCATGATGATCTTCCGCTGTAGTTAGCAGGAGAAAGGCCTTGCTAAAGAATGAGGTGGGAGGGAAACTTCAGAGATCGGATTCACATCAACAGTTCCGCCAAGAACGACATACAACAGATAGAGTTGGAGAGATAACATTGTGAAAAAGATCCTCTATATTGCCCCAATTACCCTCATCAGGGTCACGGGATAGGTGTAGGGGAAAGTTACCAAAGTTGAAGGTTGTGATTGATATTGAGAAAACTTGAGGAAGCGTTAGAAATTATTATGTTACAAAAAAATAAATGTTAACAATATCATAATGTCAAAATACTTGGAACATCATCATATATATGCAAAATGTATATGAAAACTGGGCCAGATCTGTAATGTCTCCCTGATAAAATTAATTACTTTCTATAATCCACCTTTCATCTGAATCGTTTTAGTGATTCGGCAGTTAAATATCTTGGATTTTCGACGTGCTTCTTTTTTTTTTGTCGTGATTATTTTTTAGAAACAGAACAATTAAATCTAAAAGAAATACGATTGATAAATCTTTTAAAGATTTAAAAACTATGTTTTAAACTCCATAGGAGCAGACAACCTATGCTTTCATTAAATCCTCAAAAGGTTTTTACAAAGTGATAAATTCTGAGTTATAATAATTAAGGAACACTCGGTATGAAAGGAAAAATGATGAATTTAATGTTCATTTTGTACTAATGATTATGACTTTGAAGTATAGACTGAATGAGAGATGCGTCCATGCAGAGTTATGCAAAGTTGTGCCGTGTAATGATCATTTATTTAAATATGTACATTTTTAGAAATAAAAAAGTGCTTAAAAACAGACGAGCACAGAATCTAGCCTATGTAAATAGTAGTCTTAATACAGGATAAGAATAAACAAAAAAAATAATTGCTATAGCTTTAAGATGCTGCCTGGTATTGTAAGTATGAGGTTTACTTTTAAGCCGACCTTATTTTCCTAAACGCTCGGAAAAATAAAAGTCCGATCTTATTTTCCCGAACAGACCAGACTTTCTGATGAAAGCACGTCGTTATGTGCTACAAAAAGAGACAAAGTCAACTCGTTGTCCAAGTCCCTATGATTCCTCGTATGGCCAATAGCGCAAATGGCTCAGCAGGGTTTCCTTCCTTCTATTGCTCGTGTGACTTGCATGGCCTACGGTCACTCCTGTGAAGTGTGAAGTGAATCAAAAAGAAAAGAAAATTTTAATAACGTGACAGGCACTGATTACATAAATTATCCGTTATACATTATCGGGATTGTCTTGACTTGTCACCCCACGCTCTCAAAGTTTAACTAAAAGCGTTAGGGAAAATAAGGATTGGACTTGTTTGCCCGAGTATTCCACAAAATGGTCACTTCGTTATTTTTTAATAAATAAATCAATGATTATGGTATAGTGCAAAATTAAACAAAGCCAAACATCGAAATGTTTTGTGATATAATAAAACCAATATATATATATATATATATATATATATATATATATATGTGTGTGTGTGTGTGTGTGTGTGTGTATTGGCATAAGTGAAGATTTTTACATAAAAATGGCACGCTTAGTTTACAGTCAATTTTAGCATTTTAATAAGACCGTTTCATTGCTAAAAACTATCTCTCACTATGTGACTGTGCGTATAAATTCTCCCTCTTCTTTTTCATTAGGTGTCTCTATCATATTTTTTCCTTTTTACACATTTTTAGGGTGGTTCCAGAATCTCTCAGGTGGCTTGTAATGAAAGGGAAGACTGACAAGGCAGAAAAACAGTTACACAGAATTTGTAAAACAAACAAGGTAAAAGGACTGCACTCTTGTTAGTTGCAAATTGAATCGTTTTGGACACTTTGAGTGCTCTCAGGCCCCATCTGCTATCTCTCTAATTCCATTCTCTATCCCTAAGCCTGATCTCTTCATATCGCAATTGATAATTAACGAGTCTTACAGCGGTTCCAAAAACACTGAGCCAAACATTTTCTTCACAATTTTTTTCAAATTATATTATCTTAATTTTTAGTAAGTCCGTTTGGAATTTAGGATTAGCCTTTGCCTTTCTAAATTTCTTAAGTTTAAGTTTTATTTGAAATTTACACATGACTGGAATATGATCTGAATCACAGTCAGCTCCCGGCGGCGATTTCGATGTTTTGACGGCGTGTCAGAATCGTTTCTGAATGAGAGTATAATCTATTTTGTTTCTTTTTCTATCAACGGGGCTCTTCCTAGTCGCCTCGAATGGTTTTGATACCAAGTATTTCTGATGGTAAAAATCATTGATTTGGCACCTTTCAATTAGCCTACTTCCACGCTCATTCACAGTCCTTATGCCACTAGGCCGAACAACATCTTCTACCCTTTTATCCCCAACTTTTGCATTGAAATCTCCCATTATTATTTTGATATCCTGGGATTTTAGATAGCCTTTTGCTTTTTTCTGTTTCTTGACAAAACTTTTTCACTTCTACATCTTCACTGTGCATACACTTGAATAATTCCTAGATTTAATGGTTTGGCTACCAATTTAGGTACAACTACTCTGTCTGAAATTGGACATTAACTCCAGAAATATCTCCAAAACAGTTTGGCTTTTTGCCTGATAAAGTGACTAGAAACGCAATAATCACTCTATAAATGCTTATGTGAAGGTGCATAGAAATGCAAAAAGATCTTCACTTCTGTTTGATTTATTATTCTATGGACTTTGACAAAGTAAAACACGTAGAGCTGTTAAGTATGCTAGAAGAATTACACATCGATGGGAAAGATCTGAGAGTAATTAGAAATTTATACTAGGATCAAACTGCATCTTTAAGAATTGAAGGAGAACATAGTGCTTTCAAAACCATCAAAACAGGTGTGAGGCAGGGATAGGTAATGTCTCCTGATCTTTTTAATCTATGTAATGAAATAATCTTAAGGAATCTTGTGATATTTCAGGCTTAAAAATAAATGGAGAGAATCTTAATAATCTCAGGTATGCAGATGATACAGTTTTAATGGCAGAATCTGGCGAACAACTCCAAAAACTTCTAGTTGCTTTAGTTTTAAAGAGCAAAAGAATGGGCCTGTCTTTGAATGTAAAGAAAACCGAAGGTATGGTCATCTCAAAGAAATCCTCTAGCCTACAGTGCAAGCTCGTTAGCAAAGGCGAAGAAAATAAAACTGTAACAAAATTCAAATATCTAGGTTACCTGATAAAATCAGATGGCAGATCGCAAGTGAAATAAGTAAAAGAATAGCGATGGCCAAGACGCGTTCCAAAAACCGAAACCAATATTGACAAACAGAAACATAAGTATGAAAATCAAAATAAGGGTGATGAAAACATATGTATGGTCAGTACTTTTGTATGGTAGTGAGTGTGGGACAATAAACAAGGAAAAAGAAAAAAATATAAAGCAGTAGAGATGTGGTTTATCAGAAAAATGGTGAGGATATTATGGACAAAAAAAAAAACAAAAAACAAAAAAAAAAACAACAAAAAACAATGAATTGATACTGAAAGAGGCTAATCTCGAGCGATAACTAATTAAAACCATAAGTCAGTGGCAACTACAGTTTTTAAGCCATATTGGCTGACACAAGGGTTTAGAACATTTAGCAATTGCCGGAACGATTGAAGGCAAACGCAGTAAAGTTAGATAGAGATAACTTTAATCGAAAATATTAAGTCATGGACAACAGGCAAGGGTAGCAATAACAGCTTTATCAAGTTAACTGAGAATAGGTTTGAGTGGGAGAACATGATCGTCAATGTCTATTCCAGACAAGGTACCTGACGAGAGAGAATCTTAAATTAACAATTGTTGGCATATTAATTTTTCATGCCATGCATTAATACAAGACCTCGTTGAGATGGACGTATAGTTTGATCAACCACAAGAGTGAAATAATTCTATTCCTAAACTTATTTTCATTTTGACTTTAGCTTTAATCCACACCAAATTTTTTCACTATCTCATGCTAGCGATCACTATTCCTTTGAATATAGCAAATTATCCACTTCATGCGCTTTCTTCAGAACATCATGTTACTTGTGAGGATTTTTGTAAGTGCGAAGAAATAGCGTTTTGTCTGTTAGGGTGCGCAAAACATTATAATTAAAACGGAATGCTAATGCTTGGGCCCTTATAGGTTTTAGTTGCAATTTAGACCCCAAATTCAAAATACCTAGAAAAACTTTGCTATTGAATTGGCAGCTTTGATGTTCCCTCAAAAACTAAACCAACATTTTCGCAGATTTATTCTTCTTGACGCAACCACTGAGCTCAGAAGCAACTTTTGAATTTAAAAAAAAGAGTAAAATAAATCCATGTTTTACATTGATTCCAGAATCTTTAGCACTCAACCCATCATAATGATGTCTAATCGCTTAAGGCAGTAATGAAAGTGATTCCACAAGGCTATTTAAATTGTATTGCATTCTGGAAATCGGGTCCCTAAATCTGCACAAATC
This sequence comes from Plakobranchus ocellatus, assembly GCA_019648995.1. Classification (NCBI taxonomy): domain Eukaryota; kingdom Metazoa; phylum Mollusca; class Gastropoda; family Plakobranchidae; genus Plakobranchus; species Plakobranchus ocellatus. The sequence continues at coordinate 47,837 of BLXT01005793.1, forward strand.
AGGATTTATATTATATTATCGAATAGTGAAGATGCTACATTGCTAGACCACAAATCCTTAGGATGTTGCCAAGCGTGAAGAGTCTGATGCCCAAGAGTTGCAAGGAATACGCCTATGTTATCTGGCATCTGAGAATGAAATTATGACGATGGCAAAAGATCATGCCTGAAAATTTTGTGTTCCGACGACCTTAACATTTTTTTTAAGATTAAGAAAGTTTGATGCAATGTTAGGCAATTGATCAGCCCGCGAAAATTGAAGGCAGTCGATTGGAGTATGAAAAAAAAATTAAAAGAGTTTATGTGGACGCGCCTTCGGTTTGAATGTCAGGGTTGATGGTTTGAAATAAATTTGCCCCCAATATTTTATTGCAATGCTAGGGTGTATATTCCTAAATATTGTGTACTAGGTACATTGTGGTAAATCTTCAACAATACATTACTCATACCAAGGTTACATGTGGACTTTATTCTAACAAAAACATAGTTACTTACATTATGATAACTGTCAACAGTTTCATCTTTATTGTGAGGTGCAAACATTTTCTTATTGTGCTTGCTTTCGCTCTCACAGTAAATAAAGTGAAAGGCCTGGCCTTCAATAGAGTTGGTATAATTTTATTAAGGCTGTTTTTGCATGGACAACTTTGTACATACAGTTTCTACGTTGAGGTAGCATGTATGCTCAGAGACGCCCGTAGAATTGTTACTAGTTTAATGCCTTTTTTAAAAAAATTAAACTTTTAACTAGTTAATATTCTTTCACCTTGCAAATATTCAAAATAAACCCTTCATGAACATGTCGTGTAGTGTACGATATTGTTTCTTGTGTCCTTAGAGCTTTAATATAATGAAATTTGTATTTCATAGTGACTTGAAAAAGCCAGAAGATAAAGTTGAAGTTAGGTGAATCGCTGCAGCAAAACACCACTGACGCTAGGAGAATAGCTCGGAACAATTGAGTTTTTCGCCAGAAAATGCAGGAGGCTACGTTGAATCAGAATCAAGTCAAGATGACGACGACAATGATGAAGACAATGACGTTGTAATTATCTGTATGTCATTATCTGTGACATTTTTACAACTTAATTCCTTCCTTCTCAGCCCCTCTCTTCCTTTTCATCTATCTATCTATCTATCTATCTATCTATCTATCTATCTATCTATCTATCTATCTATCTATCTATCTATCTATCTATTGATTTGTCGAGTTATCTGTTCCTTCTCTCTCTATTTTGTTTCTTTTTTTTTTGGTCACTAACTATGTAAATGTGTCTTTTTACTTTCTTGTATACTCTCTTTTTCAGATCTCCTTTCCAACTGACATGTGGAACGTTTTAAATCAAAACAATGGATGCCCATGCGAGACCAGACACCAGCAGTACAACATAACTCACCTATTTCGAACCTGGGCTTTGGTGAAAGTGACTTTAATATCTTCATTCTTGTGGTCAGTTTCTAAGGCTGAGAGAGTTCAATTGACCTTTCTACCCTCATTGTTTGCCACGGTATTTTACTGCAGCACTGGTTCTTCGCTTTGATTTTGTTTGTTTTCGCATTTTGTAAGCCAATCTTTTCGTATCGACGGCTTCTTAAAAGAATAGTCTGGGCCATTTTCTTGCATTGTTATCTTTTTTAGATTATTACATATTTCATAACGATTTCATTATGATAAGCCTCATTACAACTATAATATCAACAGACCGAAAAGTGGCCACTATTGCTTTTGATAAGATATAAGCATACAAAAAAGGTATTTAAAACACCAGCACTGTTCCATATTCGTAAGTAGTAGTCTTCCCTTGACCTTCATCTGAATTGCATTATTCCAAAATATGGTGAAAGAATCAGTTTGCCGAAAAATAGCTTGACAGCAAATTCGAACATGTATGGGAAATCGACAAAAGAATCAAAGATAAAAACAAAGCACATTGTTGCGCCTAAATGCTTATTTTGGCTTGCCCATTTCTCTGCTAGTTTTTTATACGCTCACACATCCTCTGTAGAAGTCTCACGAATAAGACATCTTCTCAAGCCACGCCGCACATGAGAGTCCTATGGCACGATGGAAAGCTTCATCCTGCAGCGAAATAAGTAGTTAGGCGAAAAAAAAACAACAAACTTTTAGATCTTTAAGTAGTAGAAGAAGTAAGAGTCACTTTTGCCAAGGGAGGGTAAATGCAAACTTTGACTTCTCTTATCCCTCGCAGCACAAAGAGAACAAATGCTTTCATTATTATCATCATCATCATCATTATCATTATTATCACCATCATCATCAGCATCATCATAATCATCATCAGAGGTGTCGGTGGCACAGTGGCTGGCGAATCCGCCCTAAGACCCTTAAGTCCCGGGTTCGCGCCCCGCCACCGGCACCCTGGACTGTCGGAAGGCCTTAAAGCCTGAGATTACCTTGTTGTGAACAGGCTCTATACAAAAACAAACAACCATCATCATCATCATCCTCATCATGTCAAGTTTGAGGTTTTGTCCACAGTCTTCTTCGGGACTGTGCTTAGTCTCTGTATTGTATCCTACAGAGAAATGATCATTCAAGGATCACGTTGTGCTAAGTTTGCATTCTGCAGTTGCACTTGTCTCTTCAGAACAAAAATCTGATTATTTTTATTCATTTGACCTAAAAGGAAGTAAAAATCTGGATCCAAGGAGTTTGAAATGCAGCTTCCAACTGATCAGGTTGCTGTGAGTAGTTCTCCAAAAATCTTTCTTATGTTTTTTAACGACATCTTTGCAGCGTTAACAAACATTTTGCGTTAAAAAATGTTTATTGCGAGTCTATTCTCTTTATAGATCATAAAGCTTATCGGCATCGAGAAGGGTTGTTAGATGATACTACATCTTTACCATAGTTAAACTGACCAAAGAAATTATCGATCCCGCAAGTGCTATATCCAAGACGTCTATGCGCTCTTTAACGTGCAGAGAGCCAGAGCAAAGTATAAGGCTCGTTGTTGAGTGCAATCTGTCCCTACTCACAACATACATTTTAAGTGAAAACAAGGCTAAATCACTACCAACAACAAATAAGAAAATAATATGGCTTGTCGTAATCAAAACGATTATTGCTTGTATGCCACAAATGTGATAGGTTGAATATTTCTTTATGAGGCATTATGATAAGGAGTACCTCTTTTTATTCAGAATCTAATTCTCGTGAAAATGTACAGTTTCAGACAGAGGTAGGGACGTGACTTTAGCTTGGCATTCGACATAGTGAAACAGTTTGCCTTAATTTTGTCGCCGAGTCTTAAAGTATCAAGCTAAGCCGTGCATATTATTGTAATTCCTTGCCCTAGACTGGGAACTGAAGATTCGCCGCTCGTGTGTTAATCACATGTTCTACCGATTGCGCCGCTGCCTCTCATGTTTGAATGTCTTTTCAGTTTCCTTTTGTTTCTCCTTCAGGCTATTTAAAAGTCAGAATCTATTAACATTTAAGGTTCATCTGGCTTCAGGGAAAAGAAAATTGATCTTCTTTTTTCCACAGTCATTTCGTTTTGAAAGCTTAGAATATATTTAATTTAGACTTAAAAATATTAAGTTAAAATTTATTTGGCATTTTTGCTCCTTTTCATAATGATTTTCCTACATGAAATGTTGTAAAGTTTATTTATAGGCCCCAGAGAGTGATATTCATTTGTCAAAAATTTTCAGACGCGTCACAGCATTTTGCAATTTACGTCCAAATGCATTCACATTCATATGGTTTGTTTATTATGTTTTCTTTCTCTGTGTTGGTGTGTCAAATCATACAGGTTTGTGATAGCGCTGAGCTACTATGCTCTGACGTTCAAGGTTACATCTTTTAGTGGTAACCCATACCTCAACTTCTTCATCAGTGGCATCTTTGAGCTGATTAGTTTTTGTATCAGTTTTGCCGCCATGCACAGGTAAATGATTTAGTTGCAATGCACTTATGGGTACTTTCTTTGTTTTATTATAAAATCGCTCTTACCGTGTGTTTTCTTTATAATTAATTCCGCCTTAGAGGAAATACAACCTTTAAATCAGCATATTAAATATACTGAAAAAAGAATTAAAATACCAAAAAAAATTATTGTAAAATTTTTAGTTTCAAAAGCTCGATAGATAGAAAAACTGTACTTAATGGTGGAGGAAGCTTAAAGGGGTGTTTGTTGTTTTTCTTAGGGAGTAACAAATAGATTACAAGCATATGAAATCCAGAGATGCTTTTTACATCCTACGCTTGAATCTTAAATGATACTTTTAAATAATCTTATTTTAATATCTGAGAGAAGTTTCTATCGGGAAAATGCCGAATGAATTTTTTTTTGTTATTTAGAAAGGGAGCTCTATCTGACGTTGAGCTGTAAGTACATGTGTATCGATTTGGTTATTTTGACTTCTCTTTTTACATTTTAGCAAGGGTAAAGTATATTTTTTCGATTCCGTGCAAAAAAAAACCTGGAAAGTCGCAAATTCAAGGAATACCTCCAGGCTTTTTGTTGCAATAACCATCGTATAAGTATCCAGGTGGCAAATTAAACTTTTTATACCTTTTCTTTTGCATGCGCTTATGCACCTTTTTGAGAATACGATTAGCTACATAATGTCTGAAGTGAAATACAGAAAATGCAGACACATTACTCTTGAAACAATAAGCTGAACAATTTTGAGGATACACAGGCGGTTGATGAAGTTGAAATTGAAAATATATTGACAATTAACACCAACTTTAAATAATAGTAACACAAAAATCAACAAAGCATCAGTACATTAAGACGTTCCGTCTTTATTTTACTTTTATCTGTGACATGATCTAAATACTGATTCTTGCTCCTACTTACTGATTAATCCAAAAGGCAAAACGTTTTGAATGTTACTTTATCGGTTTTACGAGGTTTTTACTTTTTCCTGTACTAAAATTGGTGCTTGTCTCTTTTATTTTCAATGTGTCTGACAATTAATGCGGAAAATCAGATAGGAGGAGTATCAGGTGCATGCAAGGGAAACAGCCGCTCACTTCTTACACACACACACACACACACACACATATATATATATATATATATATATATATATATATATATATATATATATATTAAACATGAAATAATCGATATGAGAGAAGTGTATGTTTTTTTTTACTGTTTGATATCTATTATATGTATGTATATATGAATGTGTGTGGTGTGTGTGTGTGTCTGTCTGTCTGTGTCTACAAATGACTTGTTTTCCTATCAATTATAAAAATATAAAAAATGAAAAAAAAAAGTATTCACGCATAGAGGATTTTTTAAGGACTGCCTTTTTTGATTTCCTTGCTGCCTATGACTTTTGCTCGCTGTATGTTGTAGTCCAGGCATGTTATTCAACATTTCCAGCGATTTAATGAAAGATAGATTGATACATTGGGGAATGCAAAAAAAAATATTTTTTGATTACTTTAACTATGTTATTTGCCATGAACAATGCAATCAAGCTCTGCTAGCTTTCGGTTCTCCTCCATTTCCAGATTTGGGCGTAAAAAACCTCTGTTTGTAGGCTTCATTCTCGCAGCTGTGACTTTACTATCTGCTGGTTTTATCGACACATTTGTAAAGGGTATGTTTGCTCCTTTACATTTTCTGGTTATAGATTAATAAAGAGAAAGGGGAGAAAGGCAGAGCTCTCTGAATAAAGTTTTCGTGGACTTCTCCATATCCCTAACATTCTGCAACTATCGGATTGTCGGGAATTATTTGAAATCATTGGCCTGATGAAATAAC
>BLXT01005793.1:68373-108224 GCA_019648995.1 Plakobranchus ocellatus
GAGCATTTTGAAACTGTGGGTGGGCTATCTTACTCTCATGGAGGAAGCTGTCTTCTCTATACCCTCCCCTCAGGAAATTTTAAAAAGACAAAATGAGTGCCAACATTTGTTATAACTCATTTGGGTGTGTCTTTTGTGTTTATCATATTTATTTCTAGTGTTGCTGAATCTCAAAAGTTTTTCCAACTTTCTAATTTCAGAATTTTCACTGATGTCTGAATCCTGAAACATCTGCAGTGAAAACAGCTAAAAACTGGAAAGAAGCATCCCAAGACAACAGAAAGTGATTTGAACAGGAATCTCAATTGTTATAGGGAAAAAAAACTATTGATAAAAGAAAATGTGGCCATTTGAGTTTGCAGAATGAATTTAGTAGCATTAGTTCAAAAATTCAATTGATAAAGAAAATTGGCCTTTGTTTCAAATATGTGGAAAAAATAACCCTCTCAACAATCATATATTGGCTTTTTAAAAAGTCTTTAATGGGTGTTTAAAGCTTATATGAATTCCACCTTTTAAATTAGTCATTCTGGTGAAAATGAGCAAAGCCAAGAGTTATCGCAGTGACCTAAGTTTTTGAAGGAAAAAAAACTTTGTTTCCCTTTTCACAAATGTTTTTTAAACAAAGGTAGAATTTAAGGCAGACTGAAAGTATTTGGTATCTTAAATATGACTTCTAAGACTGCAAAGTATTAGAGGCAGCAACTCCATTATGCTGGGAAAAAAATTTATTGTTATCCTCAAAGGGTCATAATTCTCTGATCAAAAGTCTATTACTTTCAGAAATTCTTTAAAAAACAAAGAACAAAACCCAGTATTTTTACAAGAAAATCAAAAGCCCTATCTCAGAGTAAAATTAATACATATCCCTACTTAACAGGTGCATGATGCATCTGGGCCATGCATTCCTCCAGACTATCCTGTGCCCCAAACTGAACTTGACCCGGAACTTCTTCTGGAGCTTGACCTTTACCTTGGCCCTGATTTTGCGCTTCATCCTGAACCTGGATTTGATCTTTGTCTTTTCCTTGACCTTGGCCCCCTGTGCTGCTACTAGTGTTGAAGTCCATAGTGATGGTATAGCTGCCTGTCATAGCCAGATTGCTTAGATCTATCTCTGTGTTCTCTTTGGTTTCTAAAGGAATAGTTAAATCTGTATCACAGAGACAAGGAAGAAATGTTTTAGAAATTATCAAAATATTTGAAAACAGAGCAAACATGTAGTTAGAAAAATACATAAAAGCAAAATGATGGCGTGTAAATTGAATAATCGTTTTATAAAACCTAAATCACAGTATAGTTTTTTTTTTAAAATTAGAATTGCAGTTGCTTTGCATTCAAAAGTGTTATCATATGACTAAGCATAGGCCCACACTGGAGGCGATGTGACTTGTCATGGCTAACTTGAAGGACTGATGTCACAGTTACTGTGAGCTACCCACCAACAAGTTAGCCTGATAATTTGCATAACAAGACTGGCCTCATGTTTCGCACAGCAACGGTCAGTAGAATTAAACGTGGTCATGTAATAGCACCCCCCTTCCGTTATCCAACAGAGCCACTGACGTAAGACCAGGCTGCAAAACACAAAGGATAGCTCCGACACTTCGACAAGTAGCCAACTTGGTGTGCTCTTGCACCAAAGAAAGAGAGTATTTCAAAACATGTATTGTTGGACACGTGAACTGCTGCCTTTAGTGTGGGCGTACGCTTAAGATAAATATCCAACACACAAAAGAAAAAAAAGGCCGATGTTCCCTTATATGAACACAATTCTTGCTGCTCCTGAAAAAAAAAGCTTTGTCCATGTCTGTGATCAGATCATGTCATGATGTCAATGCTTTAAACATTTGCGTGATAAAAAACTTTGATAATGCAATATTATTCTGAAACAAAATCAAATATTGGATGATGTATGAATGATACATGTCTTATCTAAAGACACCAATTTTCTTGTCAGTCATACTGATACATTTATTATGACAACATTGAAAAAAAAAAAAGTTCTGAACCTTGTACTTTCCAGGTACACCCTAGAGACTAAGTACAGACCTTTTCATTTTTTAAACTTTGGACTATGTTAATATTGCAATGATGGCAGGATAGTGGTGTTTTTTTTAACCTTTATTTTTAAAATGTAAACTAATAATATGTGGTTTATACTTAGATTTAAACTATTGGCAGGGCACAAATGCCCTAAAGAGATAGATGTAGTAAATGAAACTCCGAAAGGAAAGGCCTTTTAACTTTATGTGACAGGCGATAATAATAAAAAAAAAAAACATTAAAAAAATGACAGTACTCTTTGATTTTGCCGTCAGGATTAAATACAAGCCAAGGCAATCACTTGCTTCATTCAGTTCAAACAGCGACCAAAGAAGTAATTAAAAAAATATATATATAATTAAAACATAAGTTGGCTGGAATATTTAAAATCTATGCCATCTTCACAATGGATTACCTTTAGTTACAGGTTCAGCCTCTGTGGTGCCCTTTGCCATGCCTATATACATTCCTAGAGTCTTTAACAAATCTGCAGGTGTTGACAAAGCTGTTGGTGAGTTTGGACCTCCACTTGAATTGCTGGACGATGGGAACTCAGACACTACAAAAGAAACATGCTTTTTATTGCTAAGGCAAGAAAGAGGAGAGGGTAAAAAAAAATAGAGCACCTGCAAAAAATTCCAGATTCATTAAACTGAAATAAATAGCCTTGCCTTAAATTATTTGAGGCTCACCTCATTAATTTCCCTTTACTTTTGAGATTATACTAATTCTGAATAATCAAAAATATTACAAAACTAATTACCCTCAAAACATAATTTCACAGGACTTATAGTCCCTCCAATAAAAAAAACATTGTATGACACTGTTAAAAACAATTAAATTTGACTGAGAAATCACCTTTGGCAGTATTGACTGCTAAATCCATATTGTTTTTGGAGGCCAATGAAGCCAGAGCATGCATGTCTGGCACTGGGAATTTGGTAGCACAGACCCTGCCCAAAAAATCATCCACTTGGTGAAAGTTGAGATTATTGTGCAGAGTCTCCAGTGGATGCAGCAGAGGAACATTGCTAAAGCCCTCCAAAGCTGAGACAAATATTGAAAAAAAAAGATAGAGAGTCAATGGTACAAGCTAAAAATAAAGACTAGCTTATTTATGGTTGGCATTGAAAGTAAATACATATAAATAAAAACTGGAACAACTGAATGCTCAGTGAAGAAATAAAAAAATGAAGAAAAGAGAAATCTGAAGTTTAAACAATACAAAATTTTAATATACTTTTATCTTTCATCTTTTCTCCATCTGAGTTTGCATCTTTCAGATTTTCTGTACTTACCTATCTTTGCATTCATCTATCAAACTCCATCTTTCCATTTCTCTCTACCACACTTGATTTACTTTTATCACCACTATCAGTATCACACTGCTAACATTATCCCCAACAACCAGGGCAGAAACTTTTGCCAAAATCAGCTAAATTACAACTTTTTCCAGCAAATGCCTCCACTACGATTGATAGTAATACAAATCCTGCTGCCACTGATACTTGCATAACATCATAAAACACTATATCTGAACCAAAGGGTCAGTGTTCCTTTATTAAAAGAAGTTTAATCTCCTCAACTTCTTGCAAGTGTCACAAAAACAAGATCAATGCTAGGGAAGTTGAAGAGAATGATAAATAAATTACAACACCTAATAAATTTTAATGCTAAAAAGACAAACTAAATAACAATTTCCCATAGTGGTGGTCTATTCAACCAGCAAACATGCTCGTTGCTACCAACATCCAGACTATAAAGTCAAATTTTTTTTTATTATTGAAACTACTGAATAAGGGTTTGTTCTATCCCAAAAAATTTCTTAAGTGTATTGATTGTGGGTTTTTTTTTTTTTTTCTTTAAATACTTTTTTTCTTTTAATATCACAAATAGTTCAGTATAAAACTTGTTAACTTCATAATCTTTAAGATGCAATGAAGCCTGCTTTCTGCAGCTATTTAGAGTGTTAAGAACTCCTTTTCTCTCTGTGTTTTTTTTATGTTTTGCTTTCAATGATAACAGCTTGCCCACTTTAATATTTTTGAGAATTTTAGTGCAATAGGATATCACCATATGAGAACAAATTTACAAAGAAGGGAGCAATGACAAAGTATGGAACAACAAAATTAATATTAAATTTAATAGTTAAAATAAAAAAAAAAACGCGCGCGTGTGTGTGTGTATGTGCGTGCCCATAGTACACACAAACTTATACGGAGACTTTGAAAAGTGAGGTCAGTGAGAATGCAGATTCTTAATGTCGCTTCAGTGGTACTTAAAAAAAGAAAATCCAGTACCAACTAGACAAAAAAAAAAAAGGTATAAATGGCTTCATAAACAAAACAGAGGCTAAAAATGGACAACATTGTAAAATTTTAATTAGCATGCTGTTTCTACCTTGGAACTTCTAACCACAAAAGAGTGCAAAAAAACAAAGCTGATTCAGCTTCCCTTGCTGAGGTAACAAAAATTGTACTGCAATTGAGTGTCCATCATCTGAAAGCTAGTGAGGGATTAAACAAAGTTAACAAAAAAAAAAAAAATTTTTTTTTATGTGCGTGTTACAAAATAACTTAATATTGTGCAGAATTCCAGTCAACGTCAAGCATGACGGAGAAAAGGCCAACTGGGAATTATCATCACAGCACGTAACGAAAAAAAAAAACAACAACAAAACAATATCATATTATAGGTAAACAACTATCTTGATTTCAGCGGCATAAAACTTAATCAGCATATCTCCTATGAGGAAATAGAAAGTGAAAGAGGCAAAGAATGGTTCATTTAGAGGACCCCTCTCTCTTTCTCTCTATCACACACACATACACCTTTGTAAATGAAAAAAAAAATGATCTTACGCCCTTTTCAATCTTTCCACATGCACATTATTTATTTAGCTTGGAAAAAGAAAGGTAGAAAAAGCTGTTTCAACAAAGTAACGAAAGGCAAAGGCGTGTGGATTTTAACAAAAATGTGTATGCAGCATTAATATCTGAATAATTCTCGGAAAAAAAAATCTCTATATGGAGCTAAGCATCACAAAAGGTTTCAATGCAGTATGCAGCCTAAAGAAGGAGCTTGCAGACAATATATGCATGACTATCTAATAAGCAATTACAACTTTCACTGTATGTAGTTGAACAGAAGGTAATTCTAATCAAACTATGATTGAAAATGATAGAAGAACATAGTGCAAAAGAAGAAATCAAGTAAGCTACTTATATGCAAAAGGAAAATCTAGATTTAAACCACAAACAAACATCTGTCATAAGAACAACAAAAGGGTTTTTGTTCAAATTCCGGGTAAAGACTAATGTTTATCCGTATTGAGACTGTATATTTACTTAAATCTAGCTAAAAAAAAAAGAGAGAGAGAATATATCGACATAGGAAGATAAAGAAACGTAGTGTGTCAAGTACAAAGAACAATCTACTTTCCAAAAAATAAAAACAAAAAAACCTGGTGCAGGAAAATGAGAAATAATTTTTTAAATCACTAATATCAAGTTTTCAAAAGAATCCTTTAAAAAATTATTTTTAAAAGTAGATTGACGGTTTGCCTTTTCTCTTCACCTTTAAGAAATAAGCTGGAGTAGCACATTGATCCGTACGCACGCTTTAGGACAGGGAGAGAGCAACCTATTCAAAAAATAAATAGTTAGGTACTTATAAAGAGACCAAGCAAAAACGCTGGTTTTTCTCTCAATAAAACAATTTCTATTTATATTTTCAAATATGATTTGGCACAGCTAACAATTTTTGAACAAGCAAATCCTCCATTTCTGACATTCAATTCATACCTACTAGAAGTAAGAGCTAACAGAATGTGTGTGCTTCATTCACTTTTATCAAACTTTTCATTTTAAAACTATCTCCATTAAAAATATTCAAGAGAAGAGAGTCAAAACCTTAAGAAGTAAAAACAAAAAAGGAAAAAAACAGCCCACAAATTATTTCTTTGAGTCGAAGACAATAATGAAAATCAAAAAGCTTAACAGATCAGAAGATCAAAATCACATTCTTTCAAGGAGAAATATAATGCAAAAAAGAATGTAAGAGAGTGACTCTTCATTAGAAAGTAGACATTTGGATGGATCCAGATTTTTCCGCTTTGTTCCCAAGAGATACTAACAAAGAAACCTTCTATATATCATCCCAAAAAAAACTTATACTGTAACTGTTTCAAGCGGCCAGAGAAAATCAAACTTCCATCACAATTCTTTAAAAAAGAAACCATGATCTGTTAAAAAGGAAAACAAAAACCTATTGTTTCAATGAAGTTTGTACCAATTTCTCAAACAACAATGACAACAACAAAATAAAAGTTTAATATGTTACTAGAAATTCAATTATATGACATGCCTACAAAGAATGAGTTATAAATATTTAAACTCAGTTGAAGATTTAAAAAAAAAACCATTTTGATCATTCAAAATGGCAAAACTTTTGAAATGTGGAGAAAAAATGTTTTTTTCTTTTTTTTCTAAATCCATTTGTGTTAAACTTTTTTTGTTTTGTCTCAATACTGCTGTCAATATTATCTTGACATAAATTATTTCCTTTGGCACATTATATCTTTCATTCAGTAAAATATGGCAGAAATGACAAATTGCTCAAGTAGCATGAGGAAAGATTGTTCTACTTTAAAGACAAGTTGCATTCAGATTTGGTTTAAACTGTCTTCAGAAACTGTTGTTTTTGAGAAAAAGGAAATGAAACAGAGGAATATTTTCAATTTAAAAAAAACATAAAAAAAAGTGGACTTCTTTCTTAATTTCTTCAAGTTCTGAATTCTCTACTCAAAGTCTTTATCAGGATTTTTAAAACATTGTTAATAAAACATGACTGCTCTGAAAAATATTTATTCGCAAGTTACAGCAATAATAATTAATAACATTATAGCTTTTTCCATTCTTCTTTTTAAGGCAACTTGAAAAATTCAGTAAAACACATCATTTTTTCAATTATGATTTTTCCCAATAGCATGTAGTTTTTATTATCTTTATGGCTACAATCAATTTAGTTTAAAAAAAAAAAAATAAATAAAAGGAACAATTAATGTAACACATTGTGTTTAATTTTAGGACCAGGGAGGTGGGAGGAGGGTGTCAATTAAAAATAAGAGGAGGATTGTTGCATTGCCTCGAAAAAAATATGCTGAGATTAGAGATAACTTCGAACAAACATAACCTTCTGCATATCCAATATTGACAGAGTCTGGTAAGAATTGGGCATCTCAAGACCTAGAGATCGGGCAGTGGTAAAAGGGGGAGGCTAAGATGTTAATTAACACCACAGACAGCGCTGATCATAATAATTACAATAAAGTCATAGACGGTGGAAGGGAGGAAGGGGAAAGTGTACTCTTGCTTGCTGCAACCAACTGCAATACACCCAACCAAACAAACGAGCAGGCCTTACGTTGGCCAAGAAAATGCAATAGGACAGCTAACCACAGAATCACTGAGCCACAGAGCACAGACACTCCACCCAAGAGGGACATACCGGACTCAGGTGGCTGCACCAGGCCCAGTCTGGCGAAGTCTGGTGAGCTTGCAGACATAGCCAGGCCAGCCGAGATGCCTGCCACTGGGAGAAAGGTTGACTGGCCTGCTGCCCCACGCCGCAGTTTGCAGGGCAGGTGTTAAGATGAATGAGGGAATAAAAAAAATAAACAGAAAAAAACATGTGGCCTGTTTGGCCCAATACATAAAAAACACCAAAACACACAGGAAAAAAAGCACAGGATAATTAACACAAAAACAAAAACAACACAGTTGCAAAGATTTCTTGAAAGCACTGGCGAGTCTAAAATCTTCTGGACATAGGGAACTCTTGTGAAATTGTCATATTTTGCTAAATTTATATTAAAAAAAAAAAAACAGAAAAAGGTTAATGCATAATTATTTATCCTTTTCTTGGCACACCTTAAACAATGCAGTCTGCCAGTTTTAATTCAAGGTTTAGGAAACACCTGCATCAACCAATCACACATTGAAAAAATATCAAAGCTTTTATTTTGTGAAATGGGGAACTGGGAAGGGACAAAAAGGAGAGGTCATATTCTTTAAGTAAACAAATATATTTTCTTTCACAAAATTCTTGACTTTGATACCAAAAGAAGACTTTTATACCATAATAAACAGATCAGTCATCCGATCTTTTAAAAGCCATTGGTAATTTAAAATGTTAGGTCATCAATTTCCAAACTGCCCCTCGCCCTGTTTCCCTCTTCATCTTGTTCAGTTAGATCCTATAAGACTTCTCAACCAGCACATGCAGGAGACCAAACACCTCATTTACTAGGCGTAATTTAAAGAGTATTTTTTGCTTCACTTGGCTTAATCTAACTCAACTATTTGACACTTTACTAACACAACTTGAAATCTGAGATCACCAATACGGACAGACTATGTGACACAATCTTGTCAAACCATACAATGGCTCTCTGCTGTATGAATTAGCTAAGAAACTAAGGGAGACCAAACACTTCTAAAAGCATTTATTCATACTTTTTTCCACGTATAAACAAAAGCCTTTAATGTCAAACTTTATATGTAAAAAATAAAAGCACACAATGACAAAGTGGATCTTTAATACATTAACTAGAGAAAAAGAGAATGAAACTGTGATGTTTAAAAAGTAGAGAATACTTCCTTTTACAATCTAGTACATAATAGAAGTTATTAAAGCTCTTTTGGTTGAAATATTAGGCACAAATTTTAATAGTACTCATTTTCACACAAAAGCAAAGTCAAAATCAACATTCAAGATTAAGGGAAAAAAATGCAATAGTGAAACTAGAACTGATGATGAATTGGAAGGTTGTGAATTTTAAAAAAAGCAAACGGCGATGAAAAAAAAAAGAAAATTTTAAAGAAAAATATCTAATAAGACATCCAACATTAGAATTAAGACATTTGAAACAGCTTCATAAATTGATCTTGTTGAAAATCTACCTTTTTTCAAATGGGGTAAAAAGAAATTTGTTACATTTACAACAGGCAATTCAAATTTCCATTCATGCATGTTTAAAAAGATATGAGCTAACAGCTATTTTTGAACAATTTAATTGTGAAACAAATTTAAGTAAAAGAAGGGATTCATATTTCAATAGCAATGTTGCATCTTGTGTGCTTTCATTTTGTCCCTAAGAGACCTATACATCCCTGTCAGGCAACTAATTTATTGAATGTTCATTTACCATAAATCAAAGCATTTCAAGTGCTAAAGTTGCCAATAATATCAAAACAGTTTCCAAAAATGAAAATTTATCTCAAGTTCGTCACCTGAGCCTCAGATGTTTAGTGGCAAAAGCAGCAAAAGTGGATTTAATGTAGAGCATCCCCTCCCCTATGGATGTAAAATAAAACTAAACTTTATCAGACTTCCCTAAAAGTTATTGAAAACTGTTTTTGAAAAAGTTAAAAAAAATTCTTACAACTATATCGTTATATTTAATGCCTTTTCATATTGGAAAAAGTGATGCACAACACAAATGAGCTTTTCTTTTCTTCACCCCCAACCAAGAACCATAACCTTTGACTTCCCTATAATCTCTATATCAAGAGAGATAAGCAAATTTTTTTGAATGCATAAAGAAAAATAATGAAAAGACCAATATGGTTTCTTTTAAAAAATATTTGAACAATGATAGCGAAAATGTGAAAATCAGGGTGACATTGCTCCCTTTTCACCCATTCTCAGGAAATATCCTCTCAGAACAAAACCCTAAATGTGACCTTACCTTATTATTATCATTTTTTTTTTTTTGCATGTGATTAACATGAAGCCACAAGTGCCCTTGATAATAATGAAAAAAATGAAAGACTATGACACCCATGGCAGAAACCATTGGCCTAATGAATATTGCTTGCATTCTGGGATTGTTTTAGATTAAGACAAAATATATCAATAGCACAGGATCAAAATAATATGGGGCCAGAAAATAGAGATGATTGCTAGTACTCAGCAAAGATCAGCTCATTGTTTCTACAATAAAACCCACCTCTAGGTGCTTGATTGAAGAAAAAGAATGCGGGCAGCGGCTTCATTACCATATCACTTCCAAGAGGCAAATGGATTGTGCGATAGTTACGCTGGTAGGCTGCAAAAGCAAAGGAAAAGAAAAACCAGAGTGAAAATATTCAAGCTACAAATAAAAGGTAACGAGAAAACAGTCACACAAAGTAAAATTCACAGAAATGAAACTTATTACTGGTACCAACTGGAATGAAATATATAATGCTCAAATTATTTTTAATATGGGATGACAATACATGCATCAGAAGATACAATGTTGGGAAAAAAAAAACCCTGCTGGCATATATATATATGCTGAAATTCTTGATGTCACAAAATTTGAAAGTTCAATCCCAACTCAAGCCTTTTTGCTGGATACATCACATTTTTAATCCAGAGAGTTAAAATGTATAATCATAATAATGCCAAGCGTAAAATATAGTATAAATTGTATTAGCAAAATTATTACTCAAAAGGCATTACCAGTGTCAAAGAGAGCAAACAATATCGAAAAGGATTGAGTCAAATAACTTATGAAAGACCAGCAAAAATTCTTTTTGTTAAAAGACTTAAAATCATTCAGGAGAACCATCAATGTATAGGAATTACCAAGAAAAGAAAAAAAGTAAAGCAATGTAAAATAATCTCAAATACCAAGCGTATAAATGCAGACTCTAAAGAAAAGGGAATAAATAAATGATTCAGGAGTCATTTTTATTAAAGCTTTTCATATTAAAGAAAAATATACTTGATATGTAAAAAAAACACAACTTAGTAACTTGTATTTTATACATGAACATGTGAAAAGATAAGCGAAAAATGAAAGTGGTGACAACTAGAATGTATATGTAGTGCTTCAGTTATGAAAACATAGTGTTGTGAAAATCTTCAAAGTAAGTATCTAAATTTTCTCAAAACAAATGGGCGACTCGTGCAATACTCTGATGAAAAATTCCCAATTTTATGGTGACATTTTTCATAAGCGTCTGTAAGTGCATTAGTGTGACTGGAAATTAATTCAATTAAAATACCCATGTACATCATAATGAGCAGAGTAATGAGTGACCTTAAGGGGAAAAAAGTATAATAATGAGTGACCTTAAGGGGGAAAAAAGTATCACCAAGAGTTATGAAAAACAATTTACAACAGTTTTTTTATTTCTTCATGCTTGTTGTTATTGGTGAATTACAAAGGCAATTTTTAAAGGCTTACTCAACTAATGAGGAAAAGGACAAAGGGATGCGTTGCACTCATAATCATTTATTAAAAAAAAGAACTCAAACTGTTAGAAAAAAAAAAAGATAATTTCCTTGTAACCCTAAGTCCGTTGAACAAAATTGTGCATGTTTAAGATCTTCGACAAATCTTTAGCCTTTTGATACTTCTGTTCCATTGGAGTCATGGCTGTGGTTCACTATATTTCAAAATAATGTTGCTTTCACATGGGATGCTCTTTGAGCCTATTCATTTTTGCATGCAGGGTAAAGCAAGCACGAAGACATAAACCTCATCTCCCATATTTTGATTTGCAATATGATATGGCTAGCAACTGGTGTGAGCAAAGCTTAGAGAAACAAGATGCTAAAAAGTTCCTGAAAAAAAACAAAAAAACTAGAATACCTTTGATTTTCTTAGCAGAGGATTTATGGGGTAAATGTTGGGTTCAGTGACATATAGTTTTTCTTAATGTTTCAACTGATTTATCAAAAGTGAATTTAGTGTTGTGAAAAAAAAAGCCAATTACTTGTGATTATCATCGGTTTTTCCTTCCTTCTCTTAAAAAAAAATTCTTTCACAATGTCAGGCTGCAATGTTTCGGCAACATGTCTATCAAAAGATTAATTTTTGGGGCAGGACTCATTGTTCCCATAGAGAGAAATATGTATTTATAGGTTCTTGGTTTGGTTAAGCCTGGTATTTCCTTCAGTGCAATAGTTAGAGTGCAGCTTAATATACAATAACATTATGTTTGTGTGGAGTTATACACCATATAACTAAACAAATATCACTTGATGGGTATACTTGTATCTTTGCACATGACTGATTCTGCAATATTGTTGACTGGAAAATATTAAGATTTGACTTAACAGAGATTGCTTCAAATTTGTAACAGCATAATGCTGCATTCACTGATTGAAGTGGTGGGATAATAGTATCAGTTTTTTTTTCATGTTTTTTTTTTTATTTATTTCAAAGCTAACTGTTTTGGTTTTCAAACTGGGTTTGCTCAAAATTTGCAAATCCCACACAGATTTCTCTCCTGCTGCAACAAAGTCACTTGATTCATATACTTCTTGTTTGCTCAATCCCTCACGTTTTGCATCATTTCTCATGTTAACGAGACATTAAAGAAACCATATTAACAAGCCAATCCATAAATAAAAATACTCATTTTTTAAAATCTTATATCACTAAACTTGTTTTTACAAGTTTTGCTCAATCCCACTACTCATTTGATAAATGTCTTTCAAACTTGCATGAATTCAGAATGGACAAAAGACAGGTTATCATGAATTTCATCCAGACATGCATGTTTCTACACTTTTGATATCTTATGAATAATAACAATGATCGTTTAAACTAGCTTAGTAGGCTTTCATTGGCTACAATTTAAAAAATCCCTTTATCATATCTCTAAGCAACAATGCTAGTGGAAGGCAACTTTGACAAAAATGAAAGAAACATTACAAATTGGCTGATGAAAGTTATAGTACATATACTATTCGGTGCAGTATTTTTAAAAGAAAGTTTTCAATCGATGGACAATATGCCAAATGACGCTAAGCAAAATATATTTTTATTCTCACATATTCTTGCTCTCACAAAATAATTGCAGACGTGGCTTGAAAAGGGGTGTCATTATACTGTCCATACCTGACAAAACATTCTCAGGGCCAAGTCTGACATCTTATGTGATTTTCAGTTGAGCCAAAAAAATCCACCAATATTATAACATACACATTTTTCTTTATTTTATTTGACAAGGTGACCCTCTCATCAAGAAAACTTTAAGCCTTAAAACAAAAAAGTATTTGCAGCCTAGAATTTCCTGTAAATGACATGCATCAAGACCCCCCCCCCCCCCAACTGGAACAAAAAGAAATAAAGAAAAAATGAAATGAATAAGGCTTGTTTTATGAGTAATCAAATTTGCTCATGCAGAATGCTCAGGCCAGACACAACCACACTCACCCAAACTAACTGTACTGTACAACTGGATTAGATTCAAGCCTACTAAAAAGTCATTACATGCAGAAGAGCTTTAAAAGAAGAAAATTGATTTTCTCTGGTACAAAGCATCTATCTTCGAAATTTCAAAAAAAAAAAAAAAGGCTTTTAAGTACATGATAATTAATGACAAAGGCATAATATGGCAATGTCCAATAATATGAGAGCTTTAAAACAAAACCAACAGATAGTTGTTTATGGTCATGGTCACACTGACGAAGTCTACATCCTTTTTGAAGCCTTAACCCAGCACACAAAGAATCATCTAAATCCCATAAGTCTCAAACCATGTGAAGCAAAGCAATGAAGGCAGTGATGATTGTGAACAGTTCAGATAAATAAATCAAAATTTGAAAAAATAAAGAAATATGAGGATAGGATATAAAATATAGTCTTCACCACTTTTCATCAAATAATTGTATATTAAAAGGTGAAATAGATCTGGCAAGGACAATCATGTTTTGTTCAACTGAGTAAATGTGTCTCCAAATCCAATCCAGTTGTGTTCAATAAGGTTGAAGAAAAAAGTATGCAGTAATTGAAAAAAAGCCATAGAAGCTATTTGTAAATAATACAAAAAGATGATTACAATAAAACAGCCAACTTGAGTTCCAAAAACTACAAAGTGGGTTAAAACAATTACAATTTTTGAAACTATTCCAATTAGATTTTAAAAAAAAAATACAAATATTTGGGTCTAAAAAGTCTGAAAAAAAAAAAAAACCCACACAACCACACCTCTTCCTACATACACACACATACACCACAAAAAAAAAAAAAAAAAATAAAGATAAAATAAAACTAAACAACATC
Organism: Plakobranchus ocellatus; assembly: GCA_019648995.1. Lineage (NCBI taxonomy): Eukaryota > Metazoa > Mollusca > Gastropoda > Plakobranchidae > Plakobranchus > Plakobranchus ocellatus. The sequence continues at coordinate 82,487 of BLXT01005793.1, forward strand.
TCTTCTGACGTTTTCAGCAAATGTTCAGTTTGTGGAAAGTTTTGTACAGACATGATATGAAGATCCTCAAATAGTGGATAGTGTTTATGCTGGTAAAATAGAGGATCAATTTTATTCAAATGCAGCAATAAAACCGATTATCTCTGTGGTTAGATTGGTGCCTTCCAAGTAAAATTGAGTGATACAGAACTTTTTTTCCGTTAGGAAAGATTCATATGTAGCACCTTTTCCCCTTGATTTTCAAAACAAGTATTATGGGCCCAGGTATTGGTACAAAAAACAAGTGAAATTTGGGAAAGCTGGGGGAGTTGACATCTATATTACTTGTTTTTTCAAGCGACAATAAGAAGATTATTTTTTAAAATGACTACATGAAACTGTAAAAATGTGCGAATATATTCTTGATATGGTTTTACATAGGAGCAATCAATAAAGCTAGCACAATTTTTGTGCCCAAGAACACAGCTCCCATGCTACAATAAAGTAACATGCAGCCAACTGAAAAAAAATTCAAATTGGTTTTATGGCATGAAATGAAAGCAACTAATCATACTATATTAATTTCGATAAATGCATAATAAATGCATAGTCATGCACAGAATAGCCCTGCTGTAATCAAAACTACAAGGATTCAAATTTGAAATAACACAGGTATCCGCAATCGCATTTTTCTTGACTTACTGTAAGCAAATTCCAATTCCAAGCAATACAAAATAGACTCTTACTATTTCAATTTAATGATGAGTATTGTGATGCACTTGGAGCAAACAAAGAGATATGTATGATGCAAAAAAAGCCAATAAACTGAGGGATAATTTTGTTAGATTTAAAAAAAAAAAAGATTACAAACCCGATGAGAGTACAGGAAAGGAATCACTGTTTTTATGTCCTATGGAAACCAGAAATGCATAATCAATTTACTTATGAAATTACAAGAAATAATTTCTCTGCTTCAGCCAAAGCAAAAATGAATTTTGAAAAAATTAAAAAAAAAAAAAAAAAAAGAGGAAAAAAAACTTGCAGTTTAGACAAAGCTGAAAGCAAAACTAGCTATAAAACAAAAAAGGAATTACTCTTGCATTAATTATTAGATCAATAGAAGCTATAAAATTAAAAAAAAGAAAAATGGATATTGAAATTAGTAATGCAGAAATTTTATGTCAGTTTACCAGCTAGCCGAGCACGCATTTCTCTCAATTTATGAGCGAGTCTACAAACTCTTGGGTTACCTTGACATCAGGGGATAGAAGAAAATAATAGTATATCACACACATAAACAATTTTTTGTTTTGTTTTTTGTTTTTAATCTAAAAAGGAAAACAAGAAGTAGGGAAGGGCACACGGGAGCAAAATGTTAGCACGTAAACTTTGCTCAAATTGCTTGTATGAGCATAGATATGATGACTAAAAAATACATGGCATATTAATTATCTCCAAAAAATAAATAAGGACTGAGAAATGTGAAAATCTATATAGCAATAGCCTGAAGAGATAACCATTGATATCTATGAAGGTGAACATATAAAAAGCATCAACAACACCAGCTTGGATTCAGTGAAAATTATCTATTGTTCCATATGTTCCGTATTTTACTTTGTTACAAATAAAATGCAGGATTTAGTGGAACTCAGATTAGTAACCAAAAAAAAACACATTTTATATTCCCATATACTTAAAATCAGCATTGTGGGCTTCGAGCTAGCTCAAAAAAAAAAAAAAGATCAAAGGCTGATGTAATTTCTTTTCTTATTGGACTATTTTGACACTTAATATTTCTCAAGGCACACAATTTTCCCTTAGAATTAAAATTAATAAAATTAATATACCATAAAATATTCTTCTTGTGTTTAACCTTCTTGTCTTGAGAAATATTAAGTGTATCAATTTTCAAACTATTTAGATTTATTTTTAATCAGAAGAAGACTAAAGTCAGGTGTCAAGGGCAATACAAGCTACATGGCTGTATTTTGGGGTGACTCTTAGATTTAGTCTTGTGCAATATTTAAATTCGATAAAATCTATAAAAGAAGCCTATTTCATCTAAATGAAGTTTATAAAAGGCTCAGGACTAGGTCAAGTTGGTGAAATATGAATTTGGATGACTAAGTCTAGAGTAACAAAAGCTATGTCTAGTCCTCATAAAATATAATACACCATTTAATCTAGCCAGCCAACAATAGAGAAAATGAATCTGGGACGAAAATGTGTGTCTAAATGTAGATATGAGAGTCTGATGAAAAGACCGACAGATGGTAAAAATTCTAATTAGACTATATACAATAGATTCACAGAAAGAGAGCTTAGTCAATTTCAATCTTGATCCAATACATTTGAGCCTGATATAGCTCTGGATTACATCTGCCTGCACATTTATACAAACGTTAAATAACCCATATCTAGATTGTGTGAAACTGGAGGTTTGAAACGTTTTTCTTACAATAAACCCAGACATTTGAAAGTTAATTTTTTCTTTAAATGAAAATATGAGTGCACATCGAAGCCCAAGCCCAGTCCTGAATTTCAGCCGAGGCTTTGAGCTAATCCATGATTGATAGCTTGCTTGTATCTCAAATATATTTATTGATGGCAACTTTGCTTGTAAACAATTTCTGTTATGGCAAAGAATAAGGATGACATAACCTGAACAGGCAATGGATGTTTCTCTTTTTCTTGGAATTCTGCAAGGGACATCACTCACAAAAATCTTTACCTAAAAGGATGCCAAGTTCTGTGAGATTTTTAGGTCTTAGGACCAATTTAGTATACAACAAAAAAAGAGAAAATCCTGAGCATGCTTAATAAAAATAATTGAAAACTAGCTAAAGCCCAAACTTTTTTTTTTTGTTTTTAAATCCACGTCAGATGCGAATGACCACCATATTAGTGAATTTGAGTGAGAAAAGCGACAGTTATGGTGTCAAAATCGCTGAGTTCTAGGTTGTGTGTTCATACACTTAGTGACTTTTAATACAATCTTTTAAATCCATTTCATATTGCTGCAGTAGCACAATGATTATTATTATAATGTCTAGCTAGTTTACAACAATGTGATCTCAGGCTTTCATGCTCTCCATCAAGCTAGAGTGCCGGTGGCGGGATAGGTATGAAATAACAAGAATAGCATCCTTAAATGTAGATCAGCGGCTTCAGCATCCCTACCATCAGATTGTTGCAAGCATAAAGGTTACACTCTAAATCTGAGGCAAAGTCACTCCTTTCGATTACATGTACTTCATTGTTTGCAAATGAGCGCCACATGCACATCTTTATGAGCTGACCATAAGCACAAAAGGCATAAAGTCAGGTTAATTACCGCAATATGATGCCCCATGACATATCGATAAAGAAGGCCTTGCTTAGATGCCTTGAATAATATTATGAAAGTTGATGGATTATTAGGTCGTATTGATAACGAACCTGTTCTAATGTATGGATGTGAAGCATGGATTATTAGGTCGTATTGATAACGAAGAACCTGTTCTAATGTATGGATGTGAAGCATGGATTATTAGGTCGTATTGATAACGAACCTGTTCTAATGTATGGATGCGAAGCATGGACAATCTCAAAGCAAATTCAACATAAGCTAGAAGCAACAGAAATGTGGTTCCTTAGAAGAATGCTCCGGATACCTTGGACCGCAAAGAAAACAAATGAGAGAGTTCTGAATGAAGCTAATAAAAGAAGATCACTGGTCAGAACTATAAGGAAACGTCAAGTCACCTTTCTGGGCCACATGATGAGAAGAGGAAAACTGGAACATTTGGTAACAACAGGAAAGTTTGAAGGAAAAAGAAGCAGAGGAAGACAAAGGGAGAAGATAATGGATGGACTGGCCACATGGCTTGGACCAGGAAAAGTGTCAGATATACTGGCCACTGTCAAAGATAGGGATTTGTGGAGGGACATGATTGCCAACGCTTACAAGCAAGGCACTTGATGGTGATGATGATTGATAACGAACATAGTGAAGATAATGTTTAATACAATTTATATTGGTAAATAGTATACAAGTATTGTTCATATCGGATTGACCCAAAAAGTACAATGAAAGGGCATATCTCTTTCTCTGTCCACTAGGCCCATTAAGTCAATGGGATTTTAGCAATAGCTCCCAGGTTTAGGACTTTCGGATTGTTCACCAAAATATTATCCTGGGCAAAACAGAAAGATGGCAGATGAGCTTTTTCATGATTAACAAAACTTCCATGTTGCTTATTTTTCACTATCAAGCAATCCCAAAGCCCAACTTTCACAACAATGGCCTTGCAGCCAATCTCCATTGGCCAGCAGTGACTAATAAAAAAAATTGGCTACAGCCAATGAACTTGCACCCAGGCATTTAAAATATGTGCATCAGAGACTGAGAAAGTATTTCTCCCATTGAAGTTATACATGACAAAATTTATCGTGACTCCCAATTTCTTTAAACTGAGTCACTTTATGATTAGGCAAAATATTATAACCTTTTGTGAATAAGTAAAGTAATTGAAATTGAAGGTAATTTTTGTCAAGTTCAATGAGGATAAGTGTTATTCAGCATATTTATATGCTGATGTCTGACTGTCACAAAATTTTATTACGAACTTGGAAATATTTCAGAAAGCAATAAAGTGTATGTATCAATATTATGCCTATCATACCTACATGATCATCCTACTGACACACTTTTCATTGACACCATATAACAGGAAAGTTATGTGAAGATTATATGTATAAGAGGTAAACTTTTGTGAAGAATCTGACATTTTTTTGAAGTTTCTGAGACAAATTATTTTTAATTTTCACCAAACTGTTAAAGACTAAGTAACAGACAAAAAAAAATAATAAAATATAAAATGATCAATTTGAGCGAATCTACCAAAACTACTTCTACTACAATGTTTAGCAATACTGCATATATCACAGAATCACACTTATCTCATGAGAATACAAACAATTCACAACAACTGCAACTTACTGTTGACAACACTTCATTTACACGTGACCAAACATTAAATCTTTTTGTTGCACACACACCACACAGACAGAATATATAAAATCAAACTAATAAGCTTCAGCAGAAGAATATCACATTCAAGTGGATACTGAAAAAAAAAAAGTTTCAATGCTATGGAAACAATAAGAAAACCACTACAAAAAGATGGTCTGGGGGAAAAAAAATTACCATCCATATCTGTCATAGTTGCACTATCCACACTGTCTTCTAGACTTCGACTGCGTTTCTCCTCCACATCAGCCTTTGATGAATCTTTGGAACACAAATAATGGAACATGCGAAGTTGAAGTACAAAACTTATGTTGCTAGACTGGTGTGTAGCGAATAGAATGTTATGAAACAAATGTGCACAGGCAATTTCATTTGCTATAAAATATATATATATATATATATATATATATATATATATATATAAAATATGTACGTATGCCCTTTTAATTCAGATTTTAATAAGTAAAAATCAGGCTGCTAGGAGTGCTAAACAATTATATTTTATAGATGGAGTGTGAGCTAAAAATCAAGTAAAATGCCTTTTCTGCAAACAAATAGATAACAGAAAGAAGTTAGGAATTGACCCTCTAATTTTTTTAACTTGAGTCTGAAAATTACCTCTAGTAACAGAACTGACAAGGGAGGATAAAAGCCAAACTTGACACATATACGAATTTGGCTCTAAACTTAAAATGATATGCATCTTTTCTTACATGGTTGGCACCAAGTTGGTGCTATCTGAGAAACAAGCACACAATTTTATTCATTTGCATTATTCAGAGGGAAAATGAAACAAAATCAATGCTCTGAATGAATATGTTGTAAGTTCTAAAACTAAAGGCTCTATGTGCTGGCATATACACTTGACTTAATGAAATAAAGTTCTATATTGGTTATTAATTAAGGACCCTAATAAGATTGGATAAAAGTAACCACACGTTTGACAGAAATCTGGTTTGTGTAAAAAACTGTTGATCTATGTTTCTTTGTATGTGTGTGTTCTTTTGCACATCCTTGGAAAATAAAACAAATTTAAAGGAAATAAGAGAGTGAGATTGACTTGATAAATATGTACATGGTGCTGCCAACATTGCCTTACTCATTTTTGGCCTAATGGAGAAAATCGTGTTTAAGTATTTTTAAAAGCCAAAACAAAACCTATAATGAATATAATGATAAATATGTACATGGTGCTGCCAACATTGCCTAACTCATTTTTGTGTAATGGAGATAATCGAGTTTAAGTGTTTTTAAAAGCCAAAACAAAACCTATAATGAATTTTTTGGGTTATACACTTATATTTCTCTTTTCTACATTGAAGTATCATTTTATTTTCGGCTTTTGGGTAAAATTATGGGATGTACACGACTTAGGCAATCTTGGCACCAGCAGAACATATGAGTTGGGCAATCTTAGCACCAGTGATGCCTGAGTTAGGCAATCTTGGCACCAATGATACCCGAGCAAGGCAATCTTGGCACCAGTGATACCCGAGTTAGGCAATCTTGGCACCAATGATACCTGAGTGAGGCAATCTTGGCACCAGTGATACCTGAGTTAGGCAATCGTAGCTTTTAGTGCAGATGATTTAGGCAATTTTGGTACAGTCGATACATGGATTAGGCAATATTGGTCAGTCTTTTGTAATAAATTATAAAGAATTGGCCTGGCACTCAAAAAAAAATTTTATATTAGATGACGTATTATAAAGTAATGTATCTAAAAAAGAAATCATTCGATTTTTGCCTAAGTCAGACTTAGGCAGTATTGGCAGTACCATAACATTTAAATCTGAATCTAGATCTAAATCTGGATAAAAACTTGCAATGAGAGAAATAATTGAGCAAACAGGGGGAAAAATGTGAAGCAATAAAGGATTAAAATGCACTAACCTCCAGCAATCTCAATAGGCTCCGTTTTATTTCTAAAACTTAGTTTAGATAAGGTGTCTCTGACTTCATCTTCTGCAGCTTTGGTTTTTCTCCTTGAAATTTTTGCCCTTCCTTTTGTGTGTTCAGACATTACTTTAGTGTCTGCAGGATCAAGGTCATCACTTTGTAATGGTAGAGGAGATTCACTTCCTGCCTTCTCTTGCATAGTCCTGTCTTGGTTCATATTTAGTGTTTCAATGTTCTTTGGTAAGCTAACACTTGTAAGCTGACTTTCTTCCGTGAACAGACTTTTCCCTCCATGTTTCCTCCGTGATATACTGGCACTCTCAGATTTTATCTTTTCAGGTTTTTTCTGAATATAATTATTTAAAAAAAAAATTGTATGGTCTTAGATTATGGTGGTTGACTGAACTGAACATAATTATTGTCTAAAAATGGACTCACATATACATAGATTATTAGTAAACATATACAATCTGAGAATTAAAAAAAAAAAAAAAAAAAATATATATATATATATATATATATCAAACATAGATACAATAGCTGCCATTTTTTAAACCATTTTCTTTTTCACTAACTATTGCCAACAGCGTGGCATTGAATACAAACTCAAAGTGTCTGCAAGTATAATTATACAATTTTTGTTTATTGGAAGTCCTTGATGCAACAAGTGTACAAGTGCATCAAGGCAAGACTCTTCAAGACCTATCAATGGTCTCATGGTATTTCAAAAGCGCTAATTTGTCTTGAAAGTGGAAGTATACATGGCAGAGACACCATCATAAAAAATATGATAACAGGTTGTCAGGATTTTCCATGATATTCAGGCAAAGAAGAACAATAAAAGAACTAACTTTTTGCAGCCAAGTTTAGGGCTATAAAATTGTGAAAAAGATTATTTAAATATATATGAGCACTTGCCAAAAGGTGGACCCCTAAGTTGTTTCACTTTTTCTTTGTATTTAGAATATAAGAACCACCAACTACAAACTGGAAAAGGGCAAAATGAGTACCAGAGAGGTATTATTCATGTCAAGTTAGACATTAATAGTAACTTCAGGTTAAAAAAAAAAAAAGTAAATCTGAGATTCTTTACTTTGGTAGTGAGTGAAGTTTAATTACTGTTAGGAGACATTTTTTTTGTGTGTGATTTCGCCATCCTATTTATGTTTGAAAGTTGTTTTATTAGTTTACATTGCAAAAGGATGCATTAAAAACTAATTTGAACAAATGAAGCATTACTTTTTATGCCATTACATGCAAAAATTTAAGATTTATCCACTGATAAGTTTAAGTTTTTCAAAAAAACCTAGTAAAAATCTTTCAAATCCAACAATCATGACAACCCAAATTTCGGCAACTCCTTGTATGCCTTTATCTTCCATTGATACATCCTTGCCTTCATTTTCACAACAAACAAGCAAGCATAGATGCAAAAAGTCATTGACACTTGAAAAGCATGACATGCAAGAATAAGTAAAATATTGTGATTGCAATGTGCTACCAGATGTCCTATGCCTGCAAGGAAGTTGCTATTAAAAAAACAAAAAAAAAGGGAATAAGAGTAAACATTTTTGGTGGTGCCATGGATATCCATTAACAATTTTTTAATGGCTGCCAAGTTTCATCTTAATGTTCCTAATGCACATAAAAAAACTGATATTTGATACACAAATCTTGATTTTCAAGTGACAATTTTTCAAGAGTAAGTTGTTCTTTAGCCATATTAGAATATTATTTGCCTTCAAATTAAGATGGAAATTTCAAATGGGTTTTAAATTTAAAAACCACAATGCTTTTACTAAAAAGTTCTTTCAAATTAATATAGAGTAGCATTGTTCTGATAAAAAAAAAATTAATTGCATAAGCATTGATAAGAAATAGTTCTAGACTGAAGGTTGTCTCTTTTTCATTACACAACATCAACAACAAAAAATACCAGAACCTGTTTTAAATCTTTACAATATCACTGGACTGACATAAAAATATTCTTATGCCAAAATGCTGTTTTTGAGCACTGCATTGCTGAGCCTAAGAGCTATCAGATGATGTTCATATCATAGAAATGGGCCTTTACAGTTTTCTTAAAATATTGCATCAATCAGGTGAAAATTGGTATTGTAGCTCAAAAAAAAAAAAAAAAAAAAAACTGACATTTTCCTGGATATCTTAAACAAACCCAAATATATTGTGCCAAGGGGGAAAAAAAGCATCTAAAGAAAATTGCCAATTACAAGATTTCAAGATTTATTCATTGAAAAAAAAAAAATAATAGTTGTGAATGGAATAGTGCAATAGTATGACATGAAAGATTCTTTTACTTTGAGACAACTGAAAAGCTCAATTCATTTATGAAGGCCCTGTATTTATGATCATAACAAACACTACAGCTTTAGACAAATATAATTTGCAAGAAAAATTTTGTAACGGAAAGCAGAAAGAGATGAAAAAAAAATGTTGGACAAACAGCTCCTCAAATAATCCTAGAATGAAAAATCCCATAATTCTGGCTCCAAAAACAATCAATTCTACCTTCTTTCACATTCTCCCTTTATAATTATGCAAGCACCACAAAAGAACGAATCTTTTCCATTACAATAAAATTAAATAACTTTTTATATGTTTTATATGAATCAATGTACAATGTGTATGAATTACAAAGTATGAGACACTATCACCATCTTCTTCTAAACATTGAAAAAAAATAATTGAAAATTAGTTCCTGATTTTTGTATAACATAAAAAGAACCTTTGGCTCCACTTGTGATTAAGAATGAAACAGGTGAATATTATAAATAACTTGGAGTCTCATTAATAATCAGCTTGACTGGCGCAAACATACTTATCTCACACAGTAAAAAAACTAACAAATGATTGTACTTCTTATAAAGTCAAGTAAGACCTCTTCATATAGATAAGATAGTTGTGTCTATTTTTTTGCAGAGCAAACAATGGGAAATATAATCCTCTTTTGTATTGCAGACTAGGGTGGAACCATCAGAAACCACGACAAAGAAAGATTGGATATAGCAATGAAAAATAAAGAAGCTTCAAATGGTTGAGGCATTGAGGCAAACAATTATGAAAGACTTTTCAGCAATACACAAGTAAAGACAATTATCATCATACAAGACCCATCATATCCACTTGCAATACAACTTTCTAAATCAAATGGCGATGGAAGACATTATTTTGCTCAATTACAACTAAAATTCAAAAGATGCAGAAAATCTTTTACACCCAACTCTATCAGATCACTTTCATCATCAGACTCTTAAATTTAACAGGTGAACAAATATGTGGGGGGGGGGGGGGGGGGGGGGGGGGNNGCGCGCTCCCATGTGTGGTCACCAAGTCCCATTTTCATATGTTAGTAAAGCTAGCAAGATACAGCTATTTGTGTCAGGTTTAGCAAGATGAGTTGCCAAACAAAAAGAATTGGAAATGAAGAATTATCTGATCTGATCTTATCACATAATCTAGTTACCAAAACTTCAAATTTAGGAATGAAAGGTTACTGTATGATATTTACTTTCCCATTCACTATACAGCAACTGTATGAAGATCCACACTTGAATTAGATAAAGCTATCACAATTATTACCAGCTTAACCTCTGCATTGCAGTCTTGCTCTTCATCTTCCTCTTCCTCATCCTCAGCATCCTCTTCTATCAATTTGTCATCATCTCCCCAGTCCCACTCAGGAGTGTCTGGGTCAGGTGAGTGAGGCTGACCAATTTTCTTTAACTGGGTATGTTTCTTCTTTTTCTTGCTTTTGTACACAGAAGTCTGCAAGAAAATAAGAGAAAAATTTTAATGTAATCAATTTAAAACTAAAAATGTTTTCAAACTATGTTTATTTCCAGTTTTAGTAAGTTTTGATAAAAAGAAAAAATGCTAATAAGATTATATTCATTCAAATTTTGCATATTGCGCTTAAGTTCTCTTGATTGGTTTCATTAGGATGGAAGAGAAATTACGTTTTTACTTTTCACGATGTGAATGAAATACATCTCTTTCTGTCTCAAATACTGAGGCTTCTACACATCTCAGCTTGTGTGGATTATAGCACACATATATTTTGAAGTACAACAAGGGAGAATTCTCATTTCACATATGCCATACCAGAATCAAATTACCATGCATCGCAATCGAATTACCTATTCTTAACCTAAACCTTATGCAACACTTTCATACAAAAAAGCAATGCACTTGTTTTCTTCCCTTTCTACTTTTTTGAATAAGTTTCTCATTCCTAAGTGAACATAGGTTATTGTTGGCAGCAAATTTCACAGATGTTACAGACTAGACAGTCAGGCTCAAAAACAAGATATGCCACTTTTCAACTCACATCAGATCTACTCTCTTTGTGCCCCTCAATCATGCGGGTCAGATCTAAGCCATGAGAGAAGAGATCGGCCTCCTGAAGCTCACCCAAATCTTGCACTTGATTTGGCACCGACACACAGTGCCTCAACATGGATGATGAAAATGGAGTGGCTGGTACATCAGCAGTCACAAAGGTGGTGGTAGCAGCACAGTTCAAGGTGTTTTCAAGGTCAGGAGTTGCTGGAGTCACAGAAGTCACAGGTATCTCATGCTCCTCTAGAGTTTCAGCGAGGATTGATGGTGTAGAGTTGCCCTGAAGGAGTACATAGAAACAGCCCATATACCATCAAAAACTTCTATTTGAATCTTATGAGGTTTTAGTTTTAAATATAAAGCTGAAAACAATTAGAAATTTGACTAATCTTAAAGCTTTGAAATAAGTCATGCTTCCTAAATAACATCAATTGTCTTCTTCATTGATACATTTGAAGACAAGGAATACAAAAAAAAAAAAAAAGAAAAGAAAACCACAAACAAATACATGTAGTTATAAGTTATAACTATAGAATTCATTTTGATATAATTAATTCTAAAAATCATAGGTAGCTTTAACTGAACATTTTTTAAGAGTACCAGAAGCATCAATGAATTCAAATTAACTGGTCTCTGGCAAAAGCTCAAAGCCTACCATAGCAATGAATGTAAGAAAAGTAAAAAAAAAAAAAAAATTGAAAAACAAACATACACTGAGTGCATCCCTGTTCTGTTTGGGTCTGAAGCCCATTCCCTTGGGCTCAGATCCCATTTCATCACATGATGTGTATGCTCCAGGACTGAAGTGAAGCTCAATGTGAAACCTCTCATCAGATTCAACATCCTTTGGACAAAGTATTAAGATATAATTAAAAAAGATGGAAAAAGCATGGAATGTGAACATAAAGTTAAGCTTCAAAACATTTACTAAAAGGGGGAAAAAAGAGATGAGTAAAGACAGAGTGAAAAGATGAGTAAAGAATGAGAGAGAGAGAGAGAGAGAGAGAGAGAGAGAGAGAGAGAGAGAGAGAGAGAGAGAGAGAGAGAGAGAGANNGTGTGCACCTGTGCGTGCGTGCGTGACAGAGAAAGAGAGAGAGAGAGAGAGAGAGAGAGAGAGAGAGAGAGAGAGAGAGAGAGAGAGATGAATAAACAGAGAGAATAAAAGACCAAGAGAAAGATAGTAAAAGATAAAAAGACAGAAGAACCATAAATAGATAGAGGGAGAAGAGGAGTGAGACAGTCACTCATTCAACCTAATATTATTCTAATAGTAATATTATATTGAACTTCATAAGGCTATAATTGAGAGAAGACAAAAAAAAATCACTAATATAAGTACCTGCGCTGGGTCCTCAAACATCATGAGCACAATCTGAGACATGTAGTTTAGCTCAGCACAGGCTCCAATAAAGTCCATTGACTGTTTCCATTGCTCATCTTTCTCCTCCTGTAAAATATTAAATAAGAAATTTGTAAACATTGACTAATGGTGGAGACACCCATTTTAAAGTAAAGAATCAATCATAAGTTTGATGATAACAGTTTAGGCCTACTATCTGTGAGCTAAAATGAAAGAAGAAACAAGAGATGCTTCTTTCCTCAAAGTAAGCTATACCCAGATTCTAGTTTCTTATCAGCCTCCGTCTGAGACAATTCTTGCATACTAGGACAAAACCTAGGACATTTTGAAAAAAAAATTCATGCTTCATGGCGAAAACAGCCCACTGTATGAACAACATCAGCCCCTCCAAGACTCCTACAATTTTCATGAGAAAATTTCAGTGTAAGGTGCTGTGGTTAAAAATTATGATATCTGGATTTGTATTTTAAGCAGTTCTATTCTGCCGTAGCAAAATATAAAGCAGTATTGTTCGTAGACCTAACACTGATGACAGTGCTCTTTCATTTGCTATGACAGTATTGACAACAAAACTTCTTATTTCATACCACATAAATATTCTTCCATTTTCAGGAAAATGCAAATGTTAATGATTTTTATTTTCTAAACAGCATAATTTTTTCAACTCCAAAGTCTGAAAAAAATTGAAAGCATTAAGATGTTTACTTGTCTATATACCATTTTCAGGAAAATGCAAGTGTTAATGATTTTTATTTTCTAAACAGCATAATTTTTTTTAACTCCCAAGTCTGAAAAAATTTAAAGCATCAAGATGTTTACTTGTCTATATACCATTTTTTTTTTCATCCTGACTTGCAAACTCGAGAAATTTGGCTCCACTTTTTTTAAGCCTTCAGTAGTAATAAAATTTTATTTAGAAAGATAGGATTGATCAAATAAAGCAGGATTAAACAAAAAAAAAATAACACTAACACACATACTAACTGTGGACTGCAAGACAAGTCATTATTTGATGTCCAGGAGTTCATAGGCCAAGCAAACTTAATATATGCAAAACTAACAAACACATTAAAACAAGTTTTATTTTAATTTAAAATAAGACAATTCTATTTTCAATCTTTTAAAGGGCACTGGCCTCATTTTTTTTTTTTTTTTTTTTATCTACAGGTAAATGTTACATATTGATTTCTTCAGGCAATACATCAATTATTTTTTTTTTAATATCATTTAAGAACAACTGAAATCAATAATTATTGCATTCTATGAAGAGACAAATTTAATTCACTTTCACAAGCAGTGTGGATTTAGAGGATTCCTTTACATTCACAAACTTTACTCACATCCAGAAGTCCCCCATACCGCAGCATAGTTAAGAGTGAATGTATGTGGCTTTCACTGGTAAAATAAAGCCTTGTTCTGACAAATCGTTCAGGTGAGGCTACACCTTTGGAATATCTGACAATGGAAAGAAACAAATAGAGCTGTTAAAAGAAAACAAAAAGGCAAAAATAATACTGGATTTGATTTTGAGAATTAAAAAACAAATATTGGGAGGAAATACAGAAATGGATGGCCAGGAATTAGAGACAAAGCAGGAGCAACTGCTTTTGGCACTGAAATCAAAATGGGGAATGTGAGGAAGAAAAATTTGAATGCCGGAGCATGGAAAGAAGTTGAGAAAATGTTAGAACTTGTGGAAGAGAATAAAAATAATGGAGGAAAATAGCAACAAAAGACTGCATGGGCAAGGAAAAAATACTAAAAAACATATATTTAGTAAGAATCAAGAAATTTTAAAAAGTTTGAAAGGTTCACCATCTTTTTATTAAATTTTTATTTTCAAGCTTTAAAAAAATGTACAAAAATATATGTTAGTGGTTGAGAAAAAGCTATTTGCAAATATTTATTTATATCAGTCGGATTTATTAGTTTTACTGTTCCTCCTTAAAAAAAAAACAACCCAAAAAACATGGGCACTGCTTTCCACACCAAATCCTTCACAATTTGTTGGTTGAATGTTTTAATGATGCAATGTAGCTGAACAGGAAGCTGGATTCCATTATTCAGTTGAACAAGACGCTAGGAATAAAATCCCTGAATTGCTTGTAATTTTTGAAATTGTATAAACACATTTCTGGGCATGTTCACGATTTCAAAATAGCAAACTTTACATGCTTTATTTTCTATTTCCAAACATATGTTGTGTTTTTTTTAGGAAGGTAATATCTACCGTCTACTATCAGGTAAGGAAAATTGCAAGGAGGAGCAACATGACAAAAGGAATGGGAATAGGGAATGGTAAAAGCATCCAAGAGAAGCAGGCTCCACATGATAACCAGATTGTAACTATAAACCTTCTTGATTAAGAAAAGCAAATAAAATCTTATTTAAAAAAATGACCATGAGATTCTATCTCTATGTCTTTGACAAAAATAACAACTTTCCAGCCGATGAAAAAAGTTACTGAGCTGTGTTCATAACTTCAATTTCATTATAATGTTACTGGCTACCATAAAATATCAACAATAAATTTGAAAAAACCAAATAATTGCTATGCTATTCTACCATACAAAACACTTTAAAACAAACCATTGCAAATAGAGCAATGGCTTAAACATGTTCGTCTACTGCTTGGTTTGAAAAGGACTGCACAATCATAATAGCATGTTGTAAAGTGATGTTAAAATGGCTTTAGGGGCAGGATGGGGGGAGGGGAAAGGAGTCGGGTGTTCAGATAAGCTGTACATGGAATAACTTATCTGGAAAGTAGGAGAAATCTAACACTATCTGATTGAATCTACCTAATCCTATCAAACTCCATTGTTTCCACAATCTGTATTACTGCTAAATTGAGATAAGGGGGTTCCCCTAATAATAGCTCTAATTATTGATATATTAGGTATGTACCTTGACTATCGCAGTTGACAGTTATTTTTAGGTCATTTTTGTTAAGAAGACCTGCAGGGACTAAAAAAATATATACCTTAAAAAAAAAAAAAAAAAAAAAAAAAAAAAAAAAAAAAAAAAAAAAAAAAAAAAAAAAGAAAAGGAGGAATAAAAGAAGAAAGAAAAAAAAATCTAAAAATCCTAAAAATTTAGGAAGACTTGTAATTGCTTTGAGAGTGCACTGATCTGAAAATTTACACACACAAAACAAGGGTCAGGCTAGCTAGTCCCTTGAATTTTACAATTAATAAAAACTCCTTTTGCAAAGGGACACCTCATTCTGCTGTAGCAAATTAAAGAGCAGTATAGTGTTAGACTTTACACAGACAATACTGCTCTTTAATTTGCTATGGCAGCATTTTAGGAGGGATGAATAGAAAGTTTAAAAAAAAAAAATAAAAAGCTCAGAAAAAGAATGGAAAACAAAGTGGTGACAAAAAAAAGGCAAAACAAAAAAACATTCAAAAATTGTATAGGCTACACCAAATATAAAGTATTCAGTTTTAAAAGGGCATAACAATAATGATATCACTATACCTACTCTCCATGAACCATGTAATACTTCAATTTAAGAAGACATTAAAAATAAAAGTCATTTGATGTTGGCATTTTTTTTTTCCATTATAAAATTCTTACATTAAATAATGTTAAATCTACAAAGCACAAAAGCAAAATGTAAAACTTAACAGCAGTCTGACCTTTGACAAAGTTTAAAAAAAAAAAACTTCTGTAATTTGCAAGAAAGACCTTTAAAAAGAGAGAATGGAGAAATGAAAAACAAAAAAAATATTGGTAAAAAGGTGTCAGACTTCTAGCAAAGTGGGAGATATCAACACCAGAACCTAGCAGCTATGGATATACAAAAAAGCATGAGTCACAAGCATTGTCTTGAGAACGATCCAGGTGAGTTGAAAGTTGCATTCTGAACATTTATTATTTATTAATCTTGATATAGCCAGAAGCTGCATTCTGTGTACACTGAATGGTATAAGACGATGCAAATAATCATTGCATCAAAATGTAACTAAGCATGAAAACTTTGCAACAGAGCATTGAATAAAAGGAAAAGGAAAAAAAAATAGGTTAAAAGTTCTATATTTTCAAAAATGCTGCACATGACGTTCAACTCATTAGAACTGGTCTCAAGACATGTTTTAATCAGTCTAAATGAGTCACATGTCACAATTTTACACATTATAAATCTCTGACGTATGCTAGGACTTTTTTCTGTAAGCATGCAAAAAGAATAACTTCATTGAAGTATTATTCTTGGCCAAGATATTGACCTTTGACAATTTTACGAACAAAAAAAACCAAAAAAAACAAATAAAAAAAAAAACAAAAACAAAAAAAAACAAAAAACAAAAAAAAAACCTCTTTAAGAAAGTGAAAAGTGCTGTTTGCTCAAAAACTTTAACTTGCAACATCTGATTCATTAAGGCTGGTTTTAACACACAAGTTTGAATCACCTATGTTGAATGACATCAAAATTGTTATTGTGAAGAAAAACATTTATTTTCCTGGCAGAAATAAAAATGAAACAGAAGAAAAACTGAAATGAAGTAAATAATTTGCAAAATTATAAAAAGGAAAGAATTTTTGTAACAAAAAAGCAAAACTGACCCTTTAAATTTGATTGTATTCTCTTGTATACTTATATCATTATAAATATATTATTTATGATCGTTAGTGCCGATGAGAAGTGATTTAAGAAAAATGTCTGCAGAGCATCATTATTGATGCATGAAATTCCATTATTTCAAAAGACTTGTTAATGAAAAGTGAATTGTGATTGAAAAAAAAAGGCATTTTAAAACAACATTGAAATATAGCTTTTTTCTAATATTTATTAAAATAAGATTACAATGAAATATATTATGCTGAAGGAATAACTATGTTCTCTATCCACTTAAGATAAAGTGACTATTTACTTGCTAATGCTGGCAAATAAATAAATCATTGGCATCTTGTTATCATAATATCTGCAAGTAAAATAGCCATCCTTCTTCTTACGCTTCTGATTTTTAAAAAAATTGCAACACATGATTTTTTAAAAAGATTTCCTTCATTTTTATGCATCATTGAATAAAACCTAATGCTTCAGTCATTAAAAAAGAAATTATGGCATATACACTATTTAGTGTAGGAAATTTCATCACACATTTTAAAAATTGCCTGGATAGTGGGTTGTGAAAATGCTGAAACTGATTAAGAGAGCAGACACATAAATATAGACACTGAATGGAAATTAAATTCCAAACTTTTGCAGGAGGCCCTGGGTCTGTTAAATTTTACTCTGTTTATGGAATCTTTGCATCAAGACAACACCATCAATTTCACGATTACATATCTTTTGAACCTGATTTCAAATGCAATAAGGATTGATGCAATTGCAATAAGCCTTGGTGACAAAAACTTCCATGCTTTTCCACCTTTCTGTCTTCTGAAAAAGGTTCTTTAAAAGATCGAGATGAAGATAGCCACAGGCGTGTGGTTGCGCCTTTCTGAGATTTGGGGACAGACTGCAGAGACTTCGCCACCTATAACTGCTACAGTATATTTTCACTAAGCTGTTAAATCACCCTAAGAAAGGCAATCACCATGGACCTTTATAATTCTTAGCTTTGCCAGAAAGCATATTCCATATTGGCCAATATGATATTTATCATGAAGACAATTGTCACTGTCACTGCTGTACAAAGAGCTCTAGTGTTCAAATCAACATTATTTATACTATCTGCACTTGTTAATGTAACAAAAAACTAGACTTAGGGCTTGCTATTGAAAGCACGTCAACTCGAGAATTCTAGAAAGAACCAGTTTAGGGAAGTTAATTTATGCAAAGCGAACGAGAGTTCATTACGTAAACGAACGTGACTCATGTTCTATTTTTAGCCTAAGGATTTCCCTAATGTCTTTTTAAAGACTGCTTTTTTGTTATTTTAGGATTATGATGTAATGTTCTAGATCTACATTTTCGAACATTCTACGCTTGCATTATGGGATAGATTTCCAGAAATTTGTAGAGTTTTCTTTCGAAAAAAAAGTATAAATACCGTGGGATGATTGATGACACGGAGATCACACAGAGAAGACACAGAGTACGCAGAGATCACACAGAGAAGACACAGAGTAGGCAGAAAGTTCATAAACATCACACAGAGTACTCAGAGTTCATAGAGATCACAGAGATATCAATGTATAACGATTGCGCAGATTCATAGAGCTAGATCTAGTATTTTTACCGACGGCCTATGTGAATATTGTTTGATTTAATTTCCTGCTGTTGAGTTAAATAAACTCAGTTTTTTTCGTTCTTCACACAATCTCCAGAGTTCCGTTATTTTTCAGCTAGGTCTATATAGATCTAAAGAACTCAACGTCCTACATCAGAGGTATCATCTACGTTTTATTTCTGGTGTTCTTGACAGTTAAGTTCTCATTTATACAAATTACAACATTTATGGATCAGTCAGACCTGGCTCTAAAAGTCTCACGCAAGCAGACAATGACTGGCGCCACTGAAGTAAAATTGTTGAAATAATTGTAGCTAACCTGTAAGGTTATGATTGTGTCTGACACGGGAACAGAACAATAACATGCCATCCGATTACACTCCCAGAAGCACTGGCTCTTGTTCCTTTACAATACTTAATGCAATAATTTGCAATCATGTAGATTATTATGCTCAAGTTTGCACTTAGATTGCCCTATGACAACTATGACTGGCTAAAGTGTGAATGGAAAGCCCACATGCGTCTCATGTTACCACTCCGTTCCTGGTGTCAGATCAGCAAAATCAGAAATAATCATTGTCTACAGGTAAGCCTCAATTGTTTCAACAATTTTTTGACCTTCGCTCTATTTCCTTCACTTGGCCTAGGCCATGTAAGCCCAGAGTTAGCCATTGTTTCATTGATTTTCTATTTATATCATGTCAAAACTTCGATGATATTTGAACTAGTTTTATGCCTTTGGTTAAACTTAGTGCATGGTAGGCAAGTCATAATGATTCACTTTGTTACAAGTTAAGAGCATTTCAAGTTTTTTTTTTTTGTATTTGTTTTATTTTATTCAAACGATTCTAAAGATTATTTTGTGATGAATACATTTTGAAAATTGCCTTGGCATTATGATTTATGAACATTCTCTTTGTTAAGGACTTCACTGTGTTGCGCATATATATGTATATAGATATATACACATATCTGTGTGTGTATATAAATATATATATATACATATATGGAATATTATGTTAGACTGAGAATAAATGGATGCAGAAATAAATGCAAGCTAACCTGAAAAAATCTGGCAAATCACATTTAGGACATATTCAGTTACAAGCACAATGTACAACTTATATTTTATGCTTCAATAGAAAAAAAAAACTTTATGCTTCTATCAAATTCTGACAAAAAAAAATCAGATTCTGTAAATTGTGTTTTCATTATCTTATCAAATTGATAAGAGGCCATTCTAAGCACTGTTTACCCTAACAGCTATAAATTTATAAGAATTATTATAGAGGCATCAAGAGAACTTTGACACATGCCTGCCATATATTTTATAATGACATCACTTCTGTATATTTGAACACAATCACAACACAAACAAACTTTCATTATAATGGCTGTCTTTGCGTGCAAAATAAAAAGTTAACAGAACCATTTAAGGGTCAATTTGCAAAATTAATAAGATTATTTGTCTAAAAAGGGCAGCATCAATAAAGTTCTGGTAAGATATGAAAAGTAACACAGTATGTGCCTCATTATACTGAGGCAAAACATGTAAGAGCACATATAAATACAACAAAACTAGTTATTATTCAAAAATAGGCTAAACTGCCATAAAGCTTCTTATTAGCTAATGCCATTACATAAAATTTAAAAAATGTATGCTCAACTACTTACAACTGATAGGTTATGAGCTCATTTTGTAGCAGCAGTAAGGTTTATGATCTATAAAAGCCATTAAACAGCTTTCCATGAAGAATTTTGATTGAAAAAAAAAGGCTTTTGTGACAAATGGTGTGTTGTAATGAATTGGGTCTAGATCTAGACTAGGAATGGTTGATCTTTTCATATTGCCTTTTTCATTTATAATATGTCAAATTCTAAATTGACTGCAGCTAGGCCCATTTTAAAATTTGGACAGTTGTTATAATTTTTAGCTTTGTTTACCTACCTTACATCTAGGTATGTCTAAAAGCTTTTCGGAAGTGGAATAACATTATTTACGGAAAAATGATAGATTGAAATCTAGAGACCAGATAAGTTTGCGATGCAACTATATCTCAAAGATGTTAACATATAAGGAGGGATATATTTTTTGATAACCTTATTAGCATAAGATGGTTACTTCTGGTATGAATTGTTTGCATAATATTAACATAATTAAACTGGGTATTACATACCTAAGCCGTGGTGAAAAATGGTTAAGAGATTGTTTGAGAGATCACTGACAGATAGATTGTCAATGTTAATAAATTTATTATCTATAAAATCTTGGGAAATTACCATGCAGGTCTGAAATCATTGTTCATTTAAATAAATAAAATTTTGTTTTATCTTTCATCAAGACTTGGAGTAAGTTTTGTTTTTTAGTCTATTTAAAGATCTACTCATAAGAATAGGACAAAGCCTTTCATGACAACCTTACATTCTTAATATAAGAGCCTTAAACAATTTTGTATTCAGGTACACTTGACTTCTTGGGAAATATTTATTGAGAATGTGTTTGATATTCCACATTCAGATTTTCAGACTTGACTTTTTTGTAACAATAAAAAGCTGCTTCACCTTCATGCTTTATGTCTGAACTCACATGTACAGGTTTCCAAAACAGTGTTTGGAACTATAAATAATTTGAAGCACAACTCCCATTTTTTTAAGCAACTATCTTCCAATAATGTAAGCATCACATGCTCTACTTAAAGGATGCCAACACAAGTCTACAAGCAGGCAGCTCATAACCACAGTATATTTTTGCCATTGATCACAACAGTGAATTAACTAGGCTATCAATTAACTTTATAAGCCTTTATGGTGTTAAATGTTGTAGTTCTGTGATTTTGTGCTTTTTATAAGAAATCAAACATCATCATCTTGAAACTGAGTGGTGAATTTTCAGCAAACAGATGTAAAAAAATGTTTCAAAATATCAACTGCTTACAGCTAATCATAAATCTAGTTATGGCTACTTCATGAAGTCTTTCTGATTCAGTCTGCACGAAGCCAAACAAATATTTCTGTTGTTAAGTTCCAAATGTTGCTACATGATCTGTTCTTTTACTGCAAACTTAAATGTTTCAACCAAGCCAGTTACTGAATCTGTAACTGAATACTCCATTGTGGAAATAAAGAAACGAATGCAAATGTCTGTGTTATGAAAAGCATTTTGAGACATCTTACAGCATGCAATCAAGGCATAAATATTCAAAATTAAGCAAAGAAAAGAATTCAGTTTTTAAAAAAATGCTGTATTGGTAACTTTCCCCCTATACAGAAGCAGACACAAGACAAACTTACTTAGAATCAAGGCGAGTTGTACTTTCATCAGTAGAAGGTTCATTAATACATTGAACCAAGTCAGATCTAATCTTCATCAGTAGAGGTGTACAATAGTTCTGACCAATATGAAGTCGTTCCTCCTTTGTAATGCCATATTCCTAAATTATAAAAACCATGTGAAGGTGAATACATTGCAATGAGGAGTTATCCCTCTTAAATACAAAAATGACAGATCCATTCTTCTAAATTTTATAAAAGATGAGAGCTGTAGAAAGGAAATATATGACAACGATAGAAATTTAGGCTGCATTATTAGTCTTTCCTTTTTTCATAATAAAGTTATAATGTACACCATGGCTAGTACAACGTTAAAACTTTTATTTTAAATTAAATTAAAAAAAAAAAAAAAAAAAGCAAGTTTAACCTTATGTTCAAATCGGTCCAAAAACAATGTTTGCCACTATAATATAATCATTCACACTACACAGGTGCAAATTTTAAGAGATGTTAAGAAAGAACCTTTCTGGAAATGTGAAAAAAAATGTTAATATAAGTTGAAACGAAAATTTTAATGCCTTTGACTTCACTCTGCTTATGCTTTTATTAAATTTCATGTTCGGGTAACTAATGACTAAGAATTTTTTTTCCAATTCCAGCATTAGAGATTTTGTGGGGATTAATGGAAGGATTTCTAAGGATTTCAAAGAGACTGGACTTTTTATAAAGGAAAAGATTAATAAAAAAAAGAAATTGCTAATATTGCTTTAATAACAGAAAGTTTTCTTTTAACTCAGTCAATGAATTGCTGTATATACTTGAATAACTCCACAGACTTTTTAAAACCAGGAAATAAGATCTAAGCAATTTATTTCTTCATATAGTATATTCTGAGCAGGTTAGAGGCTTAAGAAATACAATTGTTTCAACAGGCCTTTTATGACCCATATTCAAATCCAAGAATTGCTCCTCTCCCTCTTGAAGTGAATATTTATTAATATGGTTTTGCACTGCTTAAAATTCAATTGTTTTCGTGACAATAAATACCTTTTATCATGTGTCTTTGGACTACAATTTTCTAACAAAGCATTAAAAAAGTAATGACAGCTTATTTTATAACAAAAAATAATGTATCCTTTCAATACATAAAAAAAAAAAAGAACATACAAGGTAATATTATTAACTAACTTCAGAGCAATAATATGTGCTGCAATAATATGTGCTAAGACTACTTACCTGAGGGATTATAATATCTGCCAAAGCCTTAGAGCACATGAACAGCTCATGGGCACGCCTAAACTGCAATGTCTTTTGATTGTGCTGCAAGTCATATTTGATACAGTCATAGATGTCAGGGATTTTGCTTATGTCAAAACGGCCATTTTTTAACCTGAAGTCTTTTTCCAGCTTTGCCCAGCGACGGATCAAGAGCTCCCATGACTCGCCATTGAATAGAGAAAGGTCTGAGGATGAAACGCACAAGTATGAAAAACTTTCCAATTCAGCAATCAGCAGATGCCAGTAATACTTACAAATGCAATCATTTTGTTCATGCTACACAGGGCCCTTAAACTTCCAAATATCGTGGTATTTTAGGTACATCTATACTCCAAAATTCGAAGAAAATTATTCGGTTATCAATTTTTTACCATGCTCAGGCAACCTGGGTAACTTTTATATCAAGATGTGATTAACATGTTTATTAGCCACACATAATCATGGTTTTGTTTAAAATTTTTTCATTTATATGGGGTTTAGTTGCTCAATTTTTTCATTTTAGAAACCAGGAGATAGCTCAGATTGACTTTTTGACAACTTCCCTCCTTAATAAATGCCTAGATACACTGTGTGATTCCTCCAATTTTCTTATTTTTCTTGCACAAGGAAGATGCTGTATCGAACAAGTGTCTTTTTTTTACATTTAATGTAACATAAATAGCTGTCATTAGATGTGGCAAAGCAGAAGGTTTTAAAAAAATTGTGTACTCTAAAACCTATTAGGAAGCAGCAAGAAAAGAGACAGAATGGTAGTAGAACCAGAGATAGAGAATGCAAAAAGACAGGGCAGAAAGATATTCATACATAGAAAAAGAACACTGTGAGGCATTGCTGCTATTTTACTTCAATTGGCCCTTGTCGGGTCTGTAATTTGACCCCACCACGTAAAGGTCAGGTCAGGCTGTCCTGGCGGGCGCAATGCAGGCACTATGCATGCTCTGTTTTATTAAGTCTATATGCTCCTCTTTTGTGATATCGTAGAACAAGATAAATAAAGTAAATTCTCTAATTTTTTTGTTGGTATAAAAATGCCCAAGACAAAGATAATGCATGAGAAAGAATGAAAACAATACCCCAAATAGTTTTTGTGAATTCAATTAATAAAATTATGTATTAATTGCATTATAAATATATATAAAGGGCGTGTATTTAGAGCCTTTTTAAAGAAAACAGGAACATTCAATCTTTTTGAAATGTTAAGACAAAGCTTTAAAAAATACTAATCTTTGCAACCATTTGTTAGCTGTTTTCTTTTCCTGCTCTCCGAAGAGGTGCATGTTTGTCAATGTCTGATTGTGTCTCAGTAAAAACCAAACAGCCCTACTCATGTAGCAATTTTATTTTCTAAATCTTGAACCTGACGCCAGTGTGAGCCATACTCTTTCAAAGTCTGCCCCAAAGGCGTCAGGAACACATGTCTTTGTGTTGCTATTTGTATGTCTAAATTGTGAGCTGCGTCTTCTAACAATTTATGATGTTTTAAAACGATTCCTAGTAAAATGTGAAGGTAAGGAGGGCTAACAATATCTAACTCTATGTCTAACAAGGGTGTGTGCAGAGCATTGTGATATTCAGCAACTTCTTTATTGCCGGAAGAATTGTTAAGAAAAGAAGAATTGTCTGCGAGTAAGCTTTCCAATGATCTAGGTCAACACTGATCACTGCGTTCATGCTTACTTCGTCATGGCATCAGGCACTACAGACATGGATAAGTGCCTGATGGACCTGGGAGGCCATACATTTTGCACAAAAATTCATAGTCACCATTCAGAGAAACCTTAATTTTTTGTTTCCCCAATAATGGGACTGAAGTGCTTTAAGATCACTAGTCAAGCCAGCTTCTAAAAATCGAACTATGTTGACATGTGTGTCGCAAACTGATGCAATGGCTATGACTACTGTGTTGTGGCGAGCATTTGGTTTGGCTGTGTTGGCCATCTGTAACGTAAATTTTAATGAATTTATCCTGTGATCTCCCCAATTTTACCCAAATCTCATTTTGTGGAAAAGATCCCCCACCATGTGAGCAAGTTTTGTTTATCATATGAATCTAGCAAACTGTCCACAAACCTAGGTAAATCTACTATCTTACTATAAGGCACCTCATACTAAATTGTGTCTTCCCTTACAAATAACCTATTCTCTACCTGCACAAAATCTGACACTATTTCCCTAGAAAGTTTGCGGACTGATTTTTCATTTTCTGTCTGCATTCCTATATTTTTCAGCAAACTACCATGTTTTTTACCTAAGTCAAACCCAATTTCTATTTCATTGCTAGTGTATGATGGAGTGAAATTTTAAATTTTTGTTTACGTGAAGCCTTTGTTGCAATGTTTTGTCTGCGAACTGCTGGTATTCTTTTTCACTCTGACTCTAGAGAGAGAGAGAGAGAGAGA
>BLXT01005793.1:108719-146053 GCA_019648995.1 Plakobranchus ocellatus
CCCCCTTGCAGAAAAGTTTTCCAGCACAAACCTTCTGATAGTCCTCTTCAGTGAAGTCTCTATCTTGATTGAAAAATCCCTTAAGCTTTTCTTTTACACTGTGGAAAATAATACACAATTTTTTTTTCCTATTATTAAGCTTTTTATTTACAGTTTGAGCAGAAATGCGGCTTTTCTCAAAAATCACTGAAAACTTTTTCACTTCAATCCATTTGCAAAATTAGAAAAAGAATTACTAATCTTAAAGGTTACTCATTGGAATATGTTTGTAAAGCTATATTAAAGTGAAAATAGAGAGAGATTTGTTCTTATATACATATATATATATATATATATATATATATATATATATANNATATATATATATATATATATTTATTTATATATGAAAAGATAACAGCATATCTTTTACCAAGATATTTGTGAGGCAACCCTAGTAAATCAGACAAATGATGTAGAGCTTGTTCGTAGGAAAAACAAAAAACAAACTACGTCTCTATACTAATCCTGTGATAAGATATGACAATTTGAAAATTGCACTTATATTATGACTCCACTGGGTCAATCACAAATTTAAAAAAGCTTCAGTACAATAGCACCCAAAGACTTGTGCCGCACTTTTCCTGGATGATTCACACTTGTCACATCGTTCTATATGTTTGAATCATTTATATACTTCCCAAACCAGCAATATTGTAATAGGAAAAACAAATTAAAAAAAAAATACCCATAGCATAGGTGGAAACAGATTGCAATTTGTAATAAAGAAGCCCTTTTAATTAAAAAAAACCACTTAAAATTTTCCTATGTTAAAATGTGAAATTTAAAAGAATATGAGTTTGAGTGACTAGAAAGTGTGTAAAAAACATGTAATAATTAAGTTCATAAGGACTTTCCTCAAGAATATTGGACAGCTGAGTCAAAAGAGCTGGTCTTACAAGAGCCTAGGAGATAATAAACTGGGCCGACAGCCTTAATTCTCTTTTACATTAAAAAGCCCAATACTACTTATACTACTACATTGTGTTTTACATTATGCAAATTTGTTAATGCTTTCAAAATTTGCTGCAATTGATTTTACAATTGAAATCAAAAAAAAAAAAACACAAAAAATCTGTAAATTGAAGTTTGGAACTCATTCAATAAAAACACATTGCCAGAACTTTAACGTCTCAAAGGAATTTTCATACCATTTGACTGAATTATTTATGTTTCTCTTAGTAATCATAAGTTTTTTGAAGCAACCAAGACAGCAGAAAACTTACACCATCTGATACTTTGAAGTATTGACCTCGCCATCAAGCAAGCCATTTGTATTGGCACTTTTGACCATTTGCACAACAATAGGAGTTAACTCCCCTTCCAGTGCCAGGAGGCCCTAAAAAAATCATAGAAATGAAACAAAGCAACTTATTTGTTGCATTGAGACCTTTAACAATTAAGTCATATTTAAAAATTGAAGCAACTTATTTGTTGCATTGAGACCTTTAACAATTAAGTCATATTTAAAAATTGATCAAATTTACTTTAAAAATTATTTGATTTTACATTTAAAGTGTATATTTAATGATCAAGGTCTGCCTCTCATGAAGTCTAGCAAAGCACATTGGAATTTAGACTTAATTCTTCATTTATTTAAGGGCATGAATAACACAAAAGTCTTAATCTAGATAGAAGTGTCCTTTGAAATCCAAAAAGCTAAAAAACATTTAACGACCAAGAGAACAAGAGGCTCATACACTCAAAAGTATGAATTCAATTTATATGAGTAGTCTACATAACAATGACCCTCTGCAATTGGTACATTTGGTTTTATGGGTTTTGCCAGACATTCAGTTAAGGGACATATGCTTGCTTAACATGAAAAACTTTTTTTTTTTTTAAGTTATTTTAACTGATGTTTGAAAGAGATATTTACATAGAAAAATATGGCAAGGGTTAAAAATAAGCTAGACTCTGGATCAGAGTCTATATCAGACTCAATTCACAGCAGCTTATTGTCACAAGCACAAAGCCACTTGTGACAAATGTGAGCAGCCCAGTTGGATTAAAAATGAAATGATTAAAAACAGTTGAAGTTATCAAAAAAAAAGTTTTTTGCACATTATAAATGGTCATCCCTTGAGATCTAAAAGCAAATATTGTTTCAATATCTTTAGTGGTTTTGTCTACTTTGTCTTGTAAGCCAACAAATAATTCATTCCACAGGATAGGACACAAAAGGTAGAAATAAAGAAAATATAAAAAAGTTTTAGAAAGAACAATAAATATATTTCAAAAAATAACCTTTGTAAATGCTGCAGCTGTCATTTGCACTCTACCCTCATCAGAGGCATATATCTTCAAATCATGGCGGAATGTGCTATGGAGACGAAGAAAACCCAATCCAGGTGCCTCAAACTGACCTAAATTGGATTTTTTTTGTACAAAAAAAAAATAAATAAATAAATAAGTGGAGATGCTCATAAATAGAAAACAGATAAACCTGTGAACAATCATTAGTATCTTTAGGTATTAACAAGAATGATTGCTAATTTTATTTTACCCAAATTTAATGAAGAAAAAGAGCTGGTTTTATGAATATATATTTCGTTTACTCTATCTATTGCAGAACAAAATTGCTTTACAACACCTCCTACTTATAGCAACTATTCATTTACATACAGTCTAACTATACTGATAAAGTGGCTCAAAGAAAAGCTACTTTGAAACACTAATGACAAGGACATGTCTGGTCATTCTAACTTATTAACTCTTAAACCGTTAAGTTTTTTTTTCTCACACAAAGCAATCAGATAAATTGTGTAATTTAAAACGTGAAGGAAGTAGTCTCGGGGCAATGAAAGTAGTTTTGGAATAATTTGTGAGTATAAAAATCAAAACAAATTAATAGAAACAGAACAAACCCATCTTACACTGGCGTCCAGTACTGCGAATTTTACAAACTATCGGACGCTCCCATCGTCCAGCAACGGTTTATGAGTTAAAGTATGAAGCTAATAGGCTCAAAATGAAATTATGCTTTAAACAAAAAGTAAAGCAGCACTGCACCAGAGTTTACATTGTGAATAGGAATGATATGTAATATCCCTTAAGGAAAACCAACCAAAATAAGGGTTCCAGTTCCAAAAAACTAGAAATATCAAATCTGTAGTTTGTGACTCATTTGTCCAGGAGGCAAAACATTTTCTATTAAAATTCACATGTGGGGATAAGATAAATTCTTAGCATATTTATCTATCTTCAATAAATCCTTTCTTCCAAAATTTTTTCTTTTGTTTCTCTATGTTTAAAATCTATAGACCAATGATTAAACTAAAACCATAAGTCGACACAATCTCTTTGAAAAAAAAAATTAATGAATTAAAAGTCTTCTTAGACTGTCGTTTACAATCCAACTTTGGACCATATATTATGCTTAAATCACTGTAAGGTAAAAAAAGCAACCTTTTCTAATACAAATAATTAATTTAACCCGCGAGGGAAAAGGAACACTAGGAAAAAGGTGTGGCTAAAGAATAAGTGTTAGGCTGGTATGGCTTGTTCACAGTGTAAAAACAGTGTGGGGCAGAGGATTTGGGTGATTTGAGTCATGGGGTGGAATTTTCTGTTCTAACTAATATTTTAGTCCTGAGTGGTGAAGCTTTGAGTCATCCAATCCAGTGGGCATGTCAGACCCATACACCACTGTCAAGTCCAGCCCGCTGCTTAGACAAACAGGGTAAACAGGTGCATGCAATAATTGATGCCACACTGACACAAAATCTTTCCTTTATACTCTTTTTAAAAGTTTCCTTTTTTTCATTCATATAAATTTTATGTGCTGTGCAGCTGTTCATACAGGTTTTCAATTTTTATTACAGTAAAAAAAAAATGGAGCATACAGACAATTTGTGTCTTAAGTTTACAAACGAACCGCATCTGCAGACGATTATTGTTGACTAAACTTCAAAAGAAAAATTATTCTAAACCTATCACATTACCACGGTTTAGCAAAGACATTCTTTTCTTTTTTTTTTGTTTATGGTGTAAATATGAAAGAGGATGACAACTCACTCTCAAGATTTATTTGGGTCAAGTGCAACACTAACATAAAAACTATTAAACATAGATTCAGTGCAACATCAATGGAGGCAGCCAAAAAACTATCTATAGGGAGTGCAGATATTTGGACTGCCTATCAGAACAATACGACAATAGATGACTGCAAACTATGTAGAGAAAGACTGAATGTAAGCAAAGGTATATGTGCCAAGTTTGACAGGGAACCCAAGCAAGCCTTTTGATTAGAAAAGAGCCGATCCTATTTAATCAACACGGCAGGACCAAGCTCACAATCTATTCAGCCTGCAGATGAAAACACACCTCATTTAACACACATATACATGCCACTTTACAGATAACACAACACTCACAGTTGCAGAGAACGATGACAGAGAAACACAATGCAAGACACTACACTCAAAGAAATATCTCACAGTAACAAAGACAAATAACACAGAAATAAGCTTCATCGGCATACATTATAATGAATAAGATACAATCCACAACTTTAGTGCGCAGAACAACACAGACAACACAACAGAGACTTAACATTCAAAGACAGAGTCTACGTCAACAGAAATTCACACATTAGACCCAGGCACCACACATTAGACATGATCTCCGATGATCATACTTTGCAATCATATTTTCCCCACACCAAGTATACCTAGGGCTTCATCAACACCTAACAGGCCTTGTGTTAATAGTCCTTCCACAACTAAAGGTTCATCAAATCATCCATGATCAAGAACTTGTCCGCATTCAATCACTCACTCAGCTTATCTCTTGACCATACACTTTCAAAAGAAGGGTAAAGGTTGAAGACGCATCTCATTAAAAGAAAATTACACACAAATCTGCTCAAAAAGATAGTTGAATGCAAAACAAAAAGACAACACCTAGTATTATAAGCCGCTACTGCAGCTAGGATACCATCTAATAGAAAGAGAGCACATATTGTAAAGCATGTTAGGGGGCAATAGCTGAGACATCAAAACAAAAGACGCAGCAGATACACAATTAGCAATAGAGTTGAAAAGGATACCATTTTGCCGAAGACAGTTTACAAAAGAGCAGGAATAAAACAAAAGACGAAACTTACAAAAGAACAAACATTAGCAATGAAGGAGGAATTAGGAATGAACTAGCAACAGGGCAGGAAACGGGAAGTTACTAAAAAAAGTTCAATTACAAAATGTGCATTCAGTTAGGGGGCTTTCTAGAGAAATAATATCAGGTTTTGTACACGTAGGACAAATGGAATTTTTAGATGATTAAAAGAACAAGTTTCAGGGGTTGTATGGCAGAATTGTAGATCTAAAAAAGTGAGTGGATAAATTATTAGATTCATTCTCTAAGAGAAACATGCTCACATGGCATAGTGATAGCATACCAGAAAAAGAAATATGGGTAAAAATAGGTGACGATCATGCAGCCCAATTCTCAGCACAACACAATCGTGACAGATTTAGCTTATTTGAGGGATTTTCATGAATATATTGTAAGACTTTTAGAGAGTGGTTTGGGGGATGAGCTTGCTGCACTTCAAGATCATATTTGGCTGGGGGAAATATTAAAGTTCTTATTAATGGGATTATTATTTCTTGTGCAAGATGTATGGCCTGTCTGTACATGGCATATATACCTGTGCTACATGGTGCACAGACAAGCTATGAATACACCTTCACATGAAACTCTGCAGGGAACGTTAGAGACATTGTTTGCTGATGATGCTTATAGGAGAGACAATAGGGACAAGAAAGAGGCCACAAAATACAATAACTGTCTGCACATACAATTGCAAATACAGCTAGACAAGGTCGTTCTTTCTTACTTACACATACTGTTAGGCATAGTTTTGAAACACCACAAACATCTGGAGGAGACTGTTAAACAATATGAAGCTAATAGGCTCAAGAATTACAGCAAGTACTAAAGTATGAGCAAGGTTGTTTAGTTTTTAGTGAAAAGACCAAGGATGTTTAAATGTATAAAAATCAGGTAGAAAACACAGAACACACATTATCCCTTCTTCAAGGCGCAGAGCTCACACCTAGATCAGGACCAGTGGCTTCCTTATTAGACACCATTCTCAAAAAGTACAGACTTACACCTGATGCACACCACAATAGCTCATTTATAGGTAACCACAGTCACAAATACATTGTGCCAGATGTTTACTAAACAATTATATCACAGATTCAAGCATGCACAAACAACCCAATAGTTATAATGAGGCTTTTAGAGTTAAATTTCAGTCTGATGATAAATAAAACCTTCACAAAGCGATTTCACATGCAGATCCAATACAAGGACAGTCAGTCCCCACAATTCAGACACTCATCATTAATTACATGACCACATACAGAACAGTGTATCCTGGCAAAACAATACCTTAATAACACAGAATGTCATTGTATTCCATAGATTTCAGACTAAAAAGTAGGACTGGGTTTGCTTGGGGAGCAAAGGACAAAGCTCACATCAAACCATATCATATATAGAAAAGTTTAAAGCAAGTGGGATTGTAAACAGAGCAAAAACTTTGCCATATTCTCATAATTATGTCGATTCATTTGTTGAAAATATTGTCTTGGTTATGCAGAAAGAGTGAAAAGATGTAGCAGGAATGTTATTTCAACATAATACTTATTACTGATGATTTTCTTCCTCAGCTGTGATAATTCTGTTTTACCTCATCCCTATTTTAAAAAAATATCGGTGCTTTTTATTTATAAGCTTAATTCATCATTGTGCTTTGCTATCAAATTTCGTATAATAAATGCCAGTTGAAGGATTTTATTTTCAATTACTAGCGAATTTCTGCTGTGTGGGATGTAATTTTTAAGTGAGTTTATGCACACTAACTTTAGCTTTTGCCTGTATCATTTCTTTTTCAAATCGTCACAGCAGTTTTTTTTTAAATCTGTGTTTAATGAATATGTTGAGTAATTACATTTTTTATGTCTGAAAAGCACAGCATTAAAATGCATGTCACTAATATCATTCAACAGCTATCAGTTTGTTTGTTTTTCTCTCATGAGTGGTTTTTGGTGTTGACGTTTATCTGTTGTTGGCTGAATTTATTAATTTTAAAACATAACTGTCTCAGACAGAATTAAAATTGTGCTATCAAATATATTGAAGCAACACTTCTTGACCTGGGCTTGACTTGGAGGTATGACCTTGGCCTGGTGACCTACTTTAGGGTTCATCTCGGCCCGATTTGGCCTAGGTTATCTCAAACTAAAGAATCGCTGATGCAATACAGTGAAGTGTGTATTGAAAACTGTTTATCCATGCTGTTTGTTGTGATAGACAATTTAAAACCAAACAGTTTTTTAATATAGTTTCGATTTCAAAAGCATGATTTAATTTTTTTTAATACATATTAAGTGGAAACAGGATGTAAAAAGATCAGGGCCTATGCTAATTGGCTCTCCCAAGAGGCAAAAGTTTGCCTGTAATTTGCAGCATTACCTTTCAGCAACAATTTATATCTAATTTATTTTAGAAGTTAACCTAATGAGCAATAATCATGGGCCCATTTTTAATTTCAAGATATAAAAATAAATTTCACCCAATAACAGAGCAACTCTATCCTCCTCATTGTCAAAAATGGCGAGGCTAGGTCATTGACTTTCATTTTTGAACTAATACTACCAATTACATTGTAAAACATCTCCAAAGTTTTCAAGTGACAAAGTCCCTTTTGTTTACAAGGATATTACAAACATAACTTTACAAATACAACTGGCCTTAGCATCATTGATCATGTGTATGTGTAATCGCTAGGGTCAATGAGAAAGGGCTAGAGCTTCTAAGAATAGGTCAGCAACCTTGCTCAAATCGCACTAAGAGCACACATTTCTCAACCACCAACTTCTAGCAATTAGCAAAAAACACCTATAAAATAACGAATCATCAAGACAATGAGGCAGGGCAAGACGCCATCCTGCTCTTCTCATCAATTTCTATTCAAAGGGCCCCAAACAATACAAATTATAACATGTCTGGAGTGAAGGAACCCTGAAAAGTTGCTAGACAGTCACCCATGATATTAACACCTGAATGATAAAGGAGAACTTTGACTAAAAGCAGGTCTAATATGAAAATTGATGTAGTGGCTCCCACCTCTACCACTGCCGTAGCCAATTAAAGTGCAGCATCATCAGTGTCAAGTCTATGGACGATACTGCTTTTTATTTGCCTACAGCAGACCAGGTGAAGGCGGCTGGATCAATTATTGGGCTCGCTGCGCCTTGTGAATTTTCCTCATGGTCAAGCCAGTATATCGGCTTAATGCGGAAGTTGGGTTAATGCCAATTTAAATTGGCTGCAAATAACACTTTAAACATTTCAAATCACTGAATCAGCCAGAGCTGCATTTGGTGAAAAGAGGATTGAGATATATAGATTAAGTGCTTTAAGTTAGTGAAATGAATGAAAAAAAAAACCCGGTCAAATATCTTTTTTTCTCAAGTTTTAAATTAAATGCCAGATCTGAATCATTTTGGCTGGCCTCAAAACATTCACTCTCCTTTTTTATTTCCTACACATTCATGCGATCCCGTTTACCATTACTGCCCTGACCACCTGGGTACAGGGTGCGGAAAGCTTTCCCGAGGTTCTCTGCTTGAATGCGGCCTGCTGGAGTGAGCTCTCCTCCCCACTTCAGGATCAGAACCAGAGAAGGGTCACGAGGGGCATCATCTGGGAAAAGATGATCGGAAGGACTGAAGATTTAGCCTATGTAATAATTTTCAAAACATTGCTTCAAATTTACTTTTCTTCAATTTTTATTATTATTATAAACCTTAAAAGCTATTTACTCTTCTGTTTGCATTTTTTTTTGTTTTGTGGGGGAGTAAGGAAAAAAAACACTTGCTTTTCAATTTATGAAGCTGAAGTATAAAAAAATTGTTGGATCTCAAAACTAAAATCATTTATAGTTGTAAGAATTATATCTTTTTTTCCCTCCAATTCGATCCATGACAAAAATGTTATTAATTCTGAAAATTTGTGTATCGACCAATATTAATAATTTTCTTTTAGCCTTTTGAAAAGACATATCATAAACAGATTAATTCAATTGTAATTCAACAAATAGGAAAGAACAAACAAGTTCAAGACACTGCAGATATGCCACGAAAAATTTTGCAAAAAAGAACAAATCAATGAAGGTTTGAAAAGCTGAGAGCGAGCTGTTATGTCATCAAAATAAAGGTGACCTAAAATACTGAGACTTTATTTCCCTTTCTATGCAATGTATTTTTAAATGAACAGAACCCATAAAAAGATGACCAAAAAGTTCTTAAAGCAGGCTTCAAGTTTTTTTTCTTTGAAGAAAAAGTTTCATGTACAAGAATGATCTATCTTTTTCAGTCCAAAACAAAACTGAAAGGGAAGTTGAGAAAAAGGCATTTCTACCATGTTCCATTCCTAAAAAATGACTTTTCGTTTTTTCTAAGCATTGATGTTATGGGTTAATTTAAATATACACCTACATTTTAAAAATTATGGGGGAAAAAAATACCGCAAATGGACGTTTTCTGGGGATTTCTTTTAAAGACGTAAGGACATGGTGTAATTTTTTTTTAATGTAAAAGCTTTATCATTTAATTTTTTTTATTCCAGAATACAAGTTAGATGAAATTTTCTAGCACATGTCATAGTAAAAAAAAAAAAAGGCAAATATTTTGTTGGATATGATCATAACCTTAAAAAATACTATTAATTTTCAAAATGTTAAAAATGAATCCAGTAAAAAAAAAAGTAAAAAAAGAGACGACATTTAAAACAAACAAGTGAGGTGCAGAAAATTCACTTGTATGACTAAAATAATAAACCTTCATGTTCAATATGCTATGTATAATTTTTTTCAGATGAAATCTTCACAAGGATCATGACTGGACCTAGTGTAAGAATTAATCTACTCGCAAACAATCAACTATCTTTTTCATCAAGATCTTGTCCAATAAAAGTCCTTTTAAGCGAGTTCTGTTTTATTATTTTCTTCCCATGGACAATTTATAAAGGAGATGTGCAAAGAACTCAAAGAAACCTATAAAAGCATGAGGCACCTGCCAAAAATTCATAGTACAGGTATTCTACTGTAGTAGTATTCCGAGTGAAAGCAACAAAAAATATTGAATACTATTACACTGAGACAAGCTGATCACTCTTAAAAAAAAAAAAAAAAATTTTATATAAATATATATATATATATCACTCTTAAAAAATTATAAATATATATATATATATATATATATATATATATATATATATATATCAAAAGCTACTGTTTTTTAAGCCCCGTTATTTTGTCAGAAAACAAACATTGATGGATTAATTGTTCTAAAGAAAAAAATCTAACAAATCAAATATTGGTCCCATCATTGATTTGCACAGAGAACAAACTTGTCATTCAAAAGCTTGCTGAAAAATAGAAACTAGTGCATATGTTACACTGCAAAATAAGTGAGGTGAGCTAATGAGCGGTCACTGATGGGGCAAACTCTCCCCACTAATGAGCATAACTCAGGCGAGGATACCTTTACTAGATAGCTGCCCGCCATCAGACCAGTCATGCAAGCCTGCAGGGTGACAGAAGGCAGTTACAACCTGGAACATTCCACTTTTTGCTAACTACATACCTTGAACATATGATTTGTATTGTAGAAATTAGTGAGGCAATTATTTTAACTGCAGCAATTCCATAACCAGTTTACAAAAACATACAACGAAAGCAAATAATGATTTTTTTTTTGTAAGTTAGGGGTACAGAGATGCTGTTAACTGTTGGAAAAAAAAAATTTAATTTACATTAAGGACCACTTGGATGGTCAAAAAGGTGCAATTTTTTAACAAGCATACAATAGTGGGAAACTATTGCACTTACTGAAGAACAGGGAAGTCATTCAATCATCAAAATGATTGAAAAGATACATAATACATAGAAAAAACTCACTATCTCTAACAGGAGGTTACTGATAGGTGATAAATAATTGATATGTCATATTGCCTTATACTATTTTATCAATGGAATGTATCAATGCTTGCTATCTTAAGTTAAAGCTCAAAAAATCGTCGAAAAGATACTGCTAAAAATAAACAAGAGATTTTCATACGTCTTATAAAAATTTAAGTATAGCCTTATAGTTCAACAATAAGAAATATCATAATAAATCAAATGAGTGATGCAAATTAAAAAAGATTTATTTTGATTCCAAAAAATATTCAAGAACTTAAAAACTCTCAGAAAAGTAAAGAAATACTGAAAAATATTCATGCAGTCAATTTGTTTGTAGATTTCAACTGAGAAAAAAAAAAACCCACACAGATATAAAATGATTTAATTTCCTAGTACATTAGTTGGTAAAGAAAAAATATTTTAGATATAAGAAAGGGAAAAAAATTGTTTTAATGGCAAACATTTAAAGTTATGGTAGCGTGTAACTTGTAATACTAAAGTTTAGAATAAATTTGCTGGTTTCCTTATTTGAACACATGTTTTTCTAGAAAAGAACAGTAAAATAAACACATTCTAGATTCGACTGAATGAAGATAAACATGCTCAAGGACCAAGAGGGCACAAAGAGAAAATTTGTTGGAAAGATGAATATTTTGCCAGTGATGTAAATAAGTCAAATGTGTAGTAAAGTGGTTGTCAAGGAAAAGAAGGCTGCAAACAATGCAAATTCAGAGAGATACAGAAACTGGATAGTTTTATTTGGCAACATCATTGATCATGCAATAATCAATGAGAATGGAGAAATTTTTTTTTATCCTTGAAACAATTAATTTTGACCTTTGACTTATTTAGACTGGGAAAACATGAATTTTTTGTGTTTCACTGAAGTTTAAAAGTGCAGAGCCTGAAAGAAATAGAAATATTTTAGGACTTATTCAACACATGCATAATGCTTTTGATGTAACCAATGGCAAGGATAATAATAATAATAATAATAATAATAATAATAATAATAATAATAATAATAATAATAATAATAATAATAATAATNATTAATAATAATAATAACAATATTAATAATATGTAAAGCCTCTGCATAAGTATTGCAAGATGGGAGACCAAATAATAAAAGTAGTTGTAATGAAATCAGTGAAATAAGAGAGGTTTGATTCCACTTTTTAAACTTCACACCTTGAGCTTTGGTCTTCAGTTGTAGATGATCAAAATTTCAATTTTAGTTTTAGTTCTACATTTTGATAGAAATTCACTTCTATAATCACTTCAGCATCCAGATCTTTTCTAAATTATGAGACACTCAAAATTTCGAAAGGACAATAAAAAAAAATAATGATGGAGAGACTTTCATTCATAAAACCTAACCCTAAGTTAAGATCCTATGAGTCCAATAGGCTGTCAGGTCTGGAGAGGACATCATTGTAAGCTACAGATATTTTGTTTGAAATTTTTTTTGTTTTTGAGGGGGCCTTAAAAATTATGTAAAGAATGACTTTTAAAATCAAAGATCCTATGAATCCACTTATTTTTTAAATTATGAATTTTTCTTTCTTTAAATGAACTTTCTAAAGCATCTCAGTTTCTCTTCATTTCATAAC
Organism: Plakobranchus ocellatus; assembly: GCA_019648995.1. Classification (NCBI taxonomy): domain Eukaryota; kingdom Metazoa; phylum Mollusca; class Gastropoda; family Plakobranchidae; genus Plakobranchus; species Plakobranchus ocellatus. The sequence continues at coordinate 121,350 of BLXT01005793.1, forward strand.
TATGAGCAAACAAGAGCAAATGCAGAACACAACTAGTTAAGAATTAAAACAAAGCAAAGAAAAACAAGTTGTAAGAGGAAACAAAAAAAAATAAAAGATTAGAAACAGCATACACAATATTCTACTGTAGTCGACTATATAAGGTAAAATTGAGTCTTTTTAACATGGACAAGGAAAAAAAGACAATTTGTAACCAGATCATTTAACACATGACAAAAATTAAATTAAGCATTTTCCACATTTGAAGCATTCAGAAAACTTTCATTAGCCACCCAAAACAAAATTAGGAGAAAAAATCTAGATGGAAGGTGTGCGTATGTATTTGATTTATTGTTACCGTTTTTCTCTTTCAATGGATAATTTCATTAATTGGTCTGAACAAAAAAAAGGAAACATATTAAACAAAACAAAAAAAGTTGACAAACAGAAACCACCAACCCTCGCTCGAGGAATTGTGAGGCCGCCCTGAAGGTTGATATTTGATCTGCACTTTGCGATTAATGCCAGAGAATTCGTACCTACAAAGGTCATAAACAAAATGCATCAATTATTTAAGAAAAAGATAAATTGATAAGCCATCAGTGACCATCAGGGTGTGTTTCAAGCAACAAATCTGCAGGCACATTTCATGGAGATTATGAACCTGTGATTTGACAAGAGAAAGTCATAGTTAGTTAACATTAATGAGCTGCATTACAACAAAATGACTTGGAGATATTTCTTTCTTACGAGGATGAATGAGATGCAATCCTGTGAATTGAGGCTTTTAACACAATTAAATTCTGCTATGGAGATTTTGGATATCACACAACCAGGCTATACGACAATAAACAAACAGAACGTTCTTTTCTCAGAAGTGTTGTATGCAGACTCTGATAAATAAGAGCAGGTCTCAAGTAAAATAAATAGCTTTAATGGAATAAAAATCAATATGGATATTCCATCATACATGCTGAAATTTTAAAAAGGTGAATTATAACAGAGAGAACACAATTTATGGTCATTCTTTTATCTTGGCTCATGGCATATTCATCATTCATTAATAACATCAATTCAAAACAGAATGTTATTCTTCAACAAGCATATAGATAAAGAGTCCATGTTTAGATCTTGAATGTTTTTACACAGCTCCTCAAGAACACACTCGAAGTGAAAAACAATGGCCTGTTTTTTGCAACGAAAGGACCTTCATCTTCGTAAATCTTTTTCATAATGAAGAGACACTGTTCATTTACAGATCAAATTTTACAGCCTGAAATATTAAAATAAGTTTGCTTATTACGAATGCAATATTAGGAATATCAATACATCATCCCTTACCATGCCAAACGCTACTGCATCCAAATAAAGTCAGAGCAGTTTGAAGTACACTTTCATCATTATTTTGCATCTATACATTTTTTTTAATCTGCTTCTTATCATGAAAAATAAATTATTTATAGGGTCATACAATGTGTTTTTTAAAACATTTCTGTTACTTTCTTTTCTCACATATCTCTTGTCATGCCATCATGTTTTAGACAATGTGAGGACTTACTCTCTTTAAAATGCTTTTCAATTTAAATAATGATAGTGTTTCTTTCTGACATGGTGTTTTCAAAAGAAACTATGGTTAATCTATGTAAGGAAGAAGGGTAAAGGTTATGAATAAGTATATATTTTTTTTACTTGGCTTCCTTTTTTTTTGCTTTCTTATCTTACCTCTCATGTATAACAGGACAAAGATATTGATAATATAAATGTTACATTCTCTATAAATGTATGAAGAAATAAGTAAAAAAAATAGAATGTCATGAAACATCTGTGAGGATGAGTTTTCTAATCCAAATATCTTTTTAAAACAATGTTAAGCAGGAAAATGTAGCTAAGCAGAAAATACAGTTAAGCATGAGCAAAGAACATTTTTATACCAACTTGGTAAATAAACTAAGAGTTCAGATGAAGCAGTGCAGATCCATGAGGATAACACTAAAGGTTAAGAAAATTTTTTTCTTAAGATATTTTGCAAATTTAGAGTAAAGCTTGGGGAAAAAAGTCTTAAGTTAATAATACAGCTTTTTTTTTTTTTTTAAATTTTGTAACTCAATTCCACTTCAGACTTAGTTTGTGCAGAGGTGCATTGACGTATCACCCAAAAATTGCAAGCCCTTGTCTTTACAGAGAGCAGACTCAAAATTGCAAAATTTTGAAGACAATGCCTTTCTTTGTGCGTTAAATAGTTAAGAGTGAGAACAGTCAATAGCTCAAACCATTTCCATCAAATTTAATAAAATGTGTACTATTATCTTCAAAATGTTGATGTTCTTTAGTTCTGCGTTAACTTTATCCTTTGTTTGACAAAGGTTAATTTTTCCTGTCTTGTAAAAAATATATATCAATCAATTTGAAACCATCCTTCTTCTAACTATATAGCCTCTGTTAAAAGAAATATAAATATAACACAGAGTAAATAAAGTACAGATATACTGAATCCAGCAAGATTTTTCCTTTTTATTTTTGTTTCACCCGTTTTTTTCTTGCTTAATGGTAGTGGACAATTGGGTGTGATAACACAATAGCTAGCTATCCAATCTCCATATCTGCAGGACCTATCTGTTGTGGGTTAGAGTGGGAGCCCATAACCAATGTCCTTGCCTGGTGAAAGCCTAAATCCCAAGATCAATTTTAAGTGGGCCAATTATATGCACAAAGGCCAAGCCAGTCTGAAGGGTTTTCTTTCAAATTTTAATGGGAAGGTTATATACACATAGAGACACAAAAAATTCTGCTACAAGTTCTAGTGCTGTGTTTGCTGAGAAGATAAAATGAAGAATAAGATGCATAGTGCAAATGTACTCAACAATTTTTTAAAGGACTCGATGATGTTGGTGATACTTTTAAAAGAAAGAGTGCTTTTCCTTTCATTTTGTAATTAAAAATGATATTTGAAGAATATCAAGACACCCATGCAAATTTGTCTTTCAAACAAGAGAGGCAGCTGTTTTCTTCATCTTCATACAATGTACAAGTTATAGTGCAGTACTCTTTATGTCTATTAATAAGTTACCAAAATTTTTTTCTTTTCTGAACGCTATGTACTGAGGTTCATATTTAATTTATCATTCTTTCTTTTTCTTGACTTTATGATGTCACTTTGCTTCATGAAAAACAAGTGGTTGCCAAGAACATTTATAAAATGTTCAATTGCCTTTGTGAGATTTTGCAGTTCTTAGCAATAATTCAATAGGAGGACACATAATCACTTGTAATGACATCAAATCTTTTAAGAATTATAAAAGATATAAGCATTTTCAAACAGAATATACACACATGACAAAGGAAAGAGGAAAGAGAAGAGAAAGCAAATAGAGAATTTCTGAGTTTAATAAAAATATTTGGGGAATTACAGAGCTGATGGAAAAATAATGATCATCATGCTCTTATGAAGAACATTAATGCCAGTAATTTAAATAAAGGGACAACTAACATCTCTGATATCATTCCCTTTTTTTTGTTTGGAGAAAATAAAATGAAAAAGGAAAATAACAGTAAGGGGCAAAATGTAAGGAGAAGAGCTCCATTGAATAGTCAATAATAGTGAGATCTAAGGGATGGTTGATAAGCATGTACTGGGTAGTATGAGGCTTGGGTAAAGCATCTATAACAAACCTATTGCAGCACAGGAGGAAGACCTTTGGCTTGGAAGGCCGTTCAGATCTGCACCATATAAAATTAGATGTCCACAAGACATACATAGAAAAATGACATAATGAGGGCTAATACAGAGTAGAGAGAAAAAGATGGAAAAGCTTACTTTCATAAGCATATTTCTTTAGCATGACATTTTTTTTTTCTTAACCTCCTTATTTTCATGCTAATGTGTGAATATTTGCAAAAAATAATTGTGTAGGTGGCCCACAAAATAAGATGAGTTGCCTTTTTGCATGACTGACTGTAAATGATGTCCTTTAACTTGGGGGGTGACGACTACTATGTGGAGAACTTTTTGACATGCTTTAGACTTTCTATACATGAAGCATTGAGATTTTTTACTTCTTTACTAGAATATTTTGATATGATGTCAGTCATTTTGTGAGACTGCAACACAATTAAAGATTGCTCTTTCAAAAAGAATTGCATGTTGTGGTTGTTACCATACTTCTAAACATAATTATATGCTCAAAAACAACATTTTTCAAGGATAATTTAAATTCCATATAAGCTTTCCAATTTTTTTTTTTTTTTTTGCAATCTTAAAAACATTATTTAACTTTTCGGAAATTAAGAAGGAAATAAGATCATCAATAACCTGATAAAGTTAAATTTCTCTTCATTTCTGTAAAATTCAAATTAAATTTCAAGTTAAGAGAAAAAATTTAAGTTAAAAATAATTTTTTTTTTAAAAACCACAACATAGATTAGATAAAATAAAAAGGTTTGAAAACGTGAAAATAAATCATGAGATTTTCCTAGAACTATATAAAGTGAAATATTTTTAATGATACAATTTATGCTGTGAAGAATGCACAATTTTTCCCCATTCAAGTCTTTGTCTTCACAATAAATTGCAAATGAGAAAACTCTGCTTTGAATCAAGTGTTAGTGCATGTTGACAGGCCCATGTAATAATACAGTTGTCTAACTTGTAAATACATTAATGTGCTTTTCATGAGAGATAGGGTGGATTTTTTGTTTTTCAAATCTGGCCATGACTGTTGTCATTTCCTCTTCTATTTTCTCTTAATACAAAGCTAGGAAAACATAAGCATCCTAAAAAGAACTTACAATCCTTTACATAAATAAAACATTGTATAGATCAAAATATTGAAATAGAATAATTGAACTGGTAGGTTTTCTTACTTTTTTTTCTCCATTTTGAGCATGGTACATGCTGGCATTACAATGCCACATAAAGTAAAACCAGAAAACCAAAATAAAATAGGTGACAATTAAAATTACTCTATATTTTGCACAACAAGCATTTCAGTTTTAGCTAGTCGTTCTTGCTTCTTTTGTCTTACATAACGGATAAAAAGCATTAGCTGCCCTATTTGAATTTGGTGATATTTTAAAGTATTTTTTTTTAAAGCCCTTAGAGAAATATTGTATTCAAATACTTTTATCTCACAGAAATCTACCAAGGTAGCGCTCTCAAAAAATGAGTCAAGTTGCAGGTCTGAACGACTAAGATCAAATCAAAATATAAAAGTAAAGAAGTGAAAATTCCCAATGCTTCATGCACATGAAGTCTAAAGCATGTCCAAACAAAGTTCTCCACATAGAGAGGTAAGTGGTTTTCACTTGACTCATTTTGTGGGACTGCTACACATATATATATATATATATATAAATATATATATATATATATATATATATTTTTTTTTTTTTCTATATATGTTTAAAAAAACACCAAGAAACAGAGAAAAAAATTATAAAAATAAAATGACCGCTTAAATGATGAACCAAGAATGACTATGCAGGGAGCAACCAAGGAAAACACAAAACAAAGAATCCTAGAGGCATGCATACAAAAGCTAAAAAATAATTTGAAACAAAACTATGATCCATGTTTAATATATCTGTTGCTTTAAGTATTCTTGTTTTATTTTTTTTCTGCAACAAGGCATACCAAAAAAAAAAAAAAAACAGATGAAAGAATAGAATGAAAAGGCCAAAGGGTCCTCTACTTTGTTTTTTTGTGATATTAAACTTTTTTGTGCTAGCAGTGGATAAACTATCATTGAAAGATATATATGTCAGTCCAGTAACATTGCACCCTGAAATCAATCTGAATGAATACAATGCCTGACTAAGAAGTTTGGAGAAAGGGGAGATAAAGTTTTGCTTTGCTTCCTATGTCAATATAAGTGGAGAATGAAGTTAACCACACATAATTTTTGCTACGACAAAAAAAAAAGTTATCTTTTAAAGGTAAACATTCAAATGTGTAATTTCAGACATCTAAAATATTTGAATTGACTACAAGATATGTATTTACGAATTCTTAGAGTGAAAATAAGTGTGAGTATTAGAGTACACACCCTCCTCGCTAGATGATCGTTTGGGTCGGCCTGTGGGCTGATACTTGAGCTGCACTTTGCGATTTATACCAGAGAAATGGCCATACCTGTGTGTATAATACAACTGCAAATATAATCCTGTAATTTGTAAATGATATTTAACTTTGATGATCAAGGCAGGTTAACAGTGCCAAATCAAATGCAATAAAATGTAAACTTCTCAATCTCAATTTTAATATTTAACAATGTTGAAATGAAATTTTCTTTCCTTAGCGAGCTTGACATTTGTAATGTTTCAGAATCAATGTTTGTTTTTTTTATATTGAAGGACGACTTAGAAATTTTTTTAAAAGAGCAGTCATTTGAAATTTATGACTCCTTTGATACACACAAGTAAAAGTGAAATAATACATCTTGTGGAAACTTGACCCAAGAAACCAGCCAGACTATCAATCAACATTATTACAGAATTCAATGCAAACATTAGGATATATGACAATGGCATCTATTTAGAGCAATCATTAATTGACACTTGGACAAACTCACATCTCAAGAACCAGTTTAAGTTGGTTGAGTTTTGCTCGTTTCTCCTCAACTTCAGCATCTGGTGCATTCCCTTCTCCCTCTGTGCCAAGCAAATGCCTCACAATGTCCAGAACCTCTTGAAGCTGTTTTGGCTTTTTCAATTTCAAGTGTCCAGTCTTATAACCTCCATACTTTTGAAATAAGTCAAAAAACCTGTAAAAAAAAAGATAACAGAAATAAGCTATGAAAACTACAAAATTGTCAAAGATCCATTAGCTAAAAATTTGCCCAGCTAAGAGGGCTTTTAATCATTGGTTTTTGGGTATACTTTGGCAAATTCAGGAAGGAAAAAATATCAAAGGCATTTAAAAACATTTTACCAAACTTTTTTTTGTACAAAGCATTGACAGTTAAAGAACAAAAATTTTTTTTGAATTCTCACATTTTTTACAAGGTTATTGAAAAATGCAAAGCCAATCTTTAATGCTGAAAAAACAAATTTAGATTTGTGTTATCCACAGCTTCAATGCATCAACATGACTATTCTGACCCTCTGACAAACACTAAAAGCCCAGGTAAGGGCAAGCAGTAAAGGAGCTCAAAACCACTAAGAAAGGATCTCCTAAATGAGGCAGTGAATGGATAAGAAATAATTATCAAATGTATTGAAAGAAACTTTCAAATTTTGTGTTTGTGCATTGAATAAGGCAAATGCAAGTTTGATTTTTTTCCACAGTATTTTTTTACCTTTTGTTTTTTCACATGTTTATTTTTTTCTCTCGTTGAATTTTTTCACAATTGTTTGATGAAAACAAGATAAATCAAGTCAAAATAAAGATAAATTTTAATTTGAAAAAAGTGTATTTTCACACAAAAGCTCTACTGAAGACTATTTTGAGTATTGCTTGATATTTATTTATCAAAGCCGAGAAACCTTTAAATACCTATTGTCACAAAAATGGACCCTTTCAGGCAAAAAAATAGTCAAAGCAATGAAAATTTAAATGCTATCTTGAGAGCATAGCACCTTGTTTATCAAAGACTAATGATGCATGCCTTATTCAGACATTAGTGACCCAAGATTTATTTTCAAAATTCATTTTTCGAAAACGTTTTCTGTGACACTAACTTTGTAGAGATATTACAAAACTGCATTGCAGTCTCACATAATATAATGGGTAGCAGATATATATGATTACTTTAAATGAAAACCCTTAATTGAAATGGTACAAAACGATACGATTCACTTGAAGTAGAACTTTCTATAAACATGCTTTAGACTTACTACAAAAAAAACGCAATGCTATTTTCAAGTCCTTAGTTTGGGATTTTGATTTGAATTTAAATTATGTAGATCCACGACTCTAATTATTACATGGAAGGGCTTCAAAAATAGTTTTATACTGAAGCTTTTGTGAGGTTTTTATACAAAAGAAATTTGAGTAATGAATTAAAATTTTAATTTATTAGGCAAAAAAAAAACCCCATAGAAACTCACTTTTTATTTTTCACCTCCATTTTCATCTTCTGTTTGGGTGTGCGATCTCCATGTCTTATCACAGCTATGACACATCTGAGCTCCATCCTGAAAAGAAGAAAAAAAATTAAAGACATTTTTAAAAATAAACATTTGATCTTGTTTATAAATGATCAAATTGGATTTGTAAAAACACTCTTGTAAATTTGTATGTTCCATTGAAATCAATGTATGAACACTTTGTAAGAGCTGACAATCGAAAAAGAGAAAAGCTTACATGGATCCTGAGGTGGTTTGTACAACGGGGATATCTTCTGGTGCCGTACACATTGGATACGGTATATGTAACTGTGGGCAGCATGCTCGCATTACAAGGGTTCTGCAAAGAAAAAAATGAATCACAAAATCTGTTTCCTTGTATGACTATTCCTCAAAGGGCTTAAGCATATACAGGAGAAAAACAATAACTTAAACTGAACTATTTAAATTCAGCATTAAAAAAATATTTAAAAAATAATGTCGAGAGAGGAAAAATTTCACTCTCATCAATTTTTGATGATATATAAGTAAATATTTTTGAACAGCAAGATTTCATTATTATTCAACTTATTTCAGTGCTTCAGTAATTTGGGCCTTATTCAACTAGTTCTTTGTAGCTTTATTAAGTAGGTTTTGTAAAAATATTAAAGCAATGGCAATATGACACAGCATTGAAGATAAGATTCCATAATATAAATCAATGGCAGGCATACACCTAAACCTCTGAAATACCCGATTTGCAAACAAGGACTTCGGATGTTTGATACCCCTGCCACCGAAATGCTCTTATTCAAGTTACTGTGTTTAAAAAAAAACACCAAAAAACTTATGGCTTTTATTACATATCTGTAAGGTTATCATAAAAAGGAGACCTTTTGCACCAAAAATAGGTGTGGAAATAGGTCCGATATATCATATCATGAGGATCTCACTCCACATAGATACCCTATTCCTTCAAACCTTGAGAGAATTTTCCAAAAGTAATCAGAAAATTCCTTAACTATATATAAAATAAGTAAAGTTGCAACTGTATTTAAAACAATTGATTCTTCTGCAAAATAACTCTCTGGGAACACCAAACCTACATAATTCATTAAAATTTATTATACCTCTCCTAGTACTTTTATTATTAATTGCACAATGTACAAGTAGAATTCTGTTTTCCATCAATGAGCTGCATGGACTTTATTCATCAAGTTTGTATCAACTTACCCTAGTATTTTAGCGCAGTCATCATAATATTTGCTGGAGGTCTTCACGAAACTAAAGCCATTAACATCACACACAAAATGCTTTCCACTAGCTCGCAACAAGTCAAAGCCACATACATTTTGCTGACAAAGGAAAAAAATAATATTGTTTAATTGGCTAAGAGTGAACAAAACGAGACAAACAAATGCTGTTGTGGTAAATTTGTTGCTTTCAAATTAACATAAAAAGCAACCTTTTATTTCATGATAAATGATACCACAAATAACTGATGCTTTAGAAATAATAAGTTTTCAATTATATTGAAATACATTGCATATTGAGATTGATATTTTTTAAAAGTGAAACATAGCAAATCTTTTAAACCTGAAGAAGTTTTAGCATAATGCTGGCTCTATGATTTATCCCTCCCCCCCACACACACACATATGCAAATAAAATAGCAAATTGAAACAACAGGTAGTTTCATGAAAATTTCAAACAAAATCTATCAGCTCTGAAAACAGCTCTTTATAAATACGAATTAAAAGTCACACCTGGCGTATTCCAAAAACAACTGATTTCGTTATAGATTCCTTTTTTCAGCTTGGTGTTTAAACTGAATGAGATATGTTGATTCTATACTGTTAATAAACTTAAAAAAGAAAAGACAAAGAAAAACCCTGTAGACAGAGGACTAACATACACACTCTGAGGGGAATTCTTTTATAAATATTGTTTACCACATCCACATGGTCTTGAGAAAAAAAAAACTGTCGGCTTTTCTTTAAGTGTGATACATTTCTGTTCAAATACATACCTTAAAAACTTTGCACACATTTCGAGCAATCATTTTTTCTGCATTGCTGAGCAAAACTGGGTATCGGATCTCTTTGCCATCACGATCTCTCTCTACTTTCCCATCCAGTGCTGGAGACTTACGAGCTTCTGCATGCTGATAGTCAGGCCCAACTGTGTAAACCTTGTCATAAATTACATTTAAAAAAAAAAAAAGGGAAATACATACATCTTATTATTAGAGAAATTTAAAATATTTACATATAACGAAACACATAGAGTCTAGTTCAGTGATAATGGCTCACTATTGGGAGGAGAAAAAAACCTAAATACAAGAAAAGAAAAACTTCATACAATTATGTGAAGAATATTGAAATAAAAAAAAAATATCAAAATGCATATTTTATGGCGTCGAAAACCACCTCAATACTGAAATTTTAGTTTTTTTCTAATGTCTTAAGCAACGCAAGGTGCAAAAATTCCAACTTGATTACCACCCAAAAAGTGAAGCTCAGTGAGGGAAGCACAGGGAGATAACAGGTCTGATGAAAAAAGTTATCCTCAGTTTTATTCCCTATTTCATAATATTTCAACTGTGAAGTGGGTAATATTTTTCTTATATACTTGTTCTTCAATTTTCCTATTTTAGCTTAGTCTTTATTTATTTGAAATCTTTTGGGAAGTAAAAATTTTATCAACTCTTTTTCATCAAGTCTTGATTGTGGTTTCTTAAGTTGCTAATGAATGGAAGAGCAATGGTTCATCTGGTAGGGCAGATGGCTACCAAGTATGAGCTCCAATGTTCGAATCCCAGTCGAGGCCAAGTCAATTTTTCAACGTTCCTCTATGTCCACTTAGCACTAAATGGGTAGCTAGGTCTCTTAAGGAAAGCAATGGCAAACTACCTTATAAAGCCAAATGCCAAGAACAATCAGGACCCTACTCCTGGTTCCCCGATGCTTGGACTAAGCCTGGGACCCACTTTGCTTTTTTACTTTTAATGAATATATTTCTTGCTAAATTTATAGATAAATACATAGCATTTTAAATGCCTTAAATAAAATATTTAATGTAAAGCTTTCCATGACAAATAAGCTTGGTATTTATCTACCATTTATACTTAATGCACAGTTTGTTTGATCTTTGTTGCTGACCAGGCATCATAAAACACTTACACAGGGACCATATCGATAGATTGCACAACTAATGCAGACAATTGCTAGACAGTGCTTAGATTGAGAGCAAATACGAAAAATAAAAGCATCATATGCTATAGATAAATGTATGTGTAACTGGATGGAGGCACACAGGTTTAGTATGAGCTTTTTTGATGAACGAGAAGGGGATATGCTTTGTCTTATGATAGCCAAAATAGAACACAGTGAAAGAAGTTTGCGACATAAGAGAACGAAAATGTCTTTCACATTAGAGACATTAATTTTACAGACCACTCCAAAGCTCGCAAGTCTTGTGCTGCAGCCAAGACTTCACAAGGACAGAATAAAGATCTCTTTGATACTTTAAAAAGATTACAAAATCTGAAACTTTATGTAGAATTTATTTTATTATTCAATCTCATCTCCAAAAATCAGTTACTTTACTAGCCATGCCATGAAACGTAACCTCTATCAAAATTTTCATAAAGACATTTGACAGGTGCCTGCAAATACAAGACAGACGTGTGGATCCAGTTAATCACCACACATTCCTGTTATCACTCTGACCACCTACTGACCTCCTCGTGTTACATTTAAAGCTGGATCTTACAGCAATTTAATCCCATTTCTTTAGTCTTTTGTTAATACATATTTTACAACAATTACAACTTGCATTTAAAAGTCATGAAAATTTTAAACAAGCACATTTTTATCCTATCTGTCAAACTAAACAGCCTGTTTTCGAGCTCTTGTCGGTAAATGATAAATTACATGATATAAGTTGCATCAGAAAAAGTGGCTATTTTTCTAATGCATGCTCCACAATTGAAAAAAATGGTTGCACTATATTGAATTCCCGTTTTAACTATTTCAAATTTGTGATAAAATGTAAAATTCCAAGCAGACACCGCAATGCCATTTCAGGCAGCGCAGGCAAAATTTTGTGACCTGTGACGCCAGCTTGGACTGTAACCTGATCCCCATGAGTGGAGAAACAACCTTGCAAATGGGGATTTTGCTCCATGAACTAAATGTTGGGTAATTAGTTGCTGTGATTTAATTATACTACTTTCCTTTTCTTTATGAAATCAATAGTAAATGGCTTTGAACAGCGAACAGCCTCATATTTCTGACAGCTATGTTTTGCATTATTGACAAAATTTCACTTCAAATCAGAAAATTGGAACAGGAATATATTCTCTTGTTACAAGAAGGCTAATATTCTCCAAATAAGAAAACAGAGTGACAAGATTTAATATATATATAGATTGCCATGATGAAGACTGGAATAAGCCTGTACATCTGACATATTACAATTTCATTTTTTATGAAAACTCTGATTTTTTTATGAAGACTACTAATAAAAAATGATGTCACTTCCATTAGTGGATAGATATCTTGATGTTTTAACTAGCTAACAGCTTGTACAAAACTAAGAATGACCAATCACAGATTGAGACCTGATTTTAAATAAATCATTACTAGATCTGTTTTTCCAACACCTTCTTCCATTTCATTGTTCAGGTTTAAACTTCGGTAGCATCAAGATATACAGATGCTTGTCCAGAAAATCCAAAAGTAAAAAAAAATAGTTATCGCTTCATTTTTTTACTTTCCACAGCTTTTAGTCTTTGTCTCCTGAGCACTATTTTGTAAGAAAACTAACTGTGGAGGTAGGCCCAGTGGCAGTATACATTGCTATTAGGCCTTTTCCTTATGGATACAATTCTTAAGACCTTCAGGCAATGGGATTGACTATTAATTTTTACAATTTTTTTCCTAACTACGCCCTCCATTAACAAAGTGCCCAGCAGGATATGCTCTCCTGTTTACTCATGAAGCACATTATACTAAAGGGAAATAAGAGATCTTTTGTGTTATGATGCTCATGATTTCTGTGAAGTAGAATTACAATACACTTATACATATGCTTATGTTTACGATTTTGTAAAACCCCAAGCGAAAATTTTTAATAATCTACAAATAAAAGTGGGTTTCTTTCAGTTGGCATCGAATAAGCTTTTAAAAGAAATTAATTTAGTTATTACAATAAGACAAAAAGCAATCTATCCTTTATTGCATATGTGATTAGTGATTGAAATCAGTAGCTTCACTACTTAAAAGATTCATATTGAGCTTGCACTTTGATGCATTGAATTCTCAGTCTAAACATATAAAAATATATCTTTTGTATTGGCAGGTTCTGTGCATTTTCCATTACATACAATACTGCCATTAATTCACCAAAATGATGGCAAGTACTGATAAAAAAAAAAAAGTGCAATGCTTGGGACAAGCCTCCGCTATCTAATTTCTTGGTCAGAGGCCCCAGTCTATGACCTGGTCATGGAAACAGACCTAACCAAGCCTCCAACAAGATATCCCTAGTACAAAGCCATGACTGCAACTAATTAAAAACCAATGTTTTAGAAAGGTTACATTTAGCTTTTGAAAAATTTCTTATCAAAATTACCTTAACATCAGTTCCATCTGTGGGCATGAAGTCTTCATAGAGGTAGGAGCCAGTGCTACGGACACGGCAAAATCTTGAGTATATACTGCTTCTGTCTTTCACCTGTAGAATTAAAAAATATATCCCATTTTCAATAGAGATTTTAAAGCTTTGCACTTTGAAAGGAATGGATAAACAAAATAATTTAATTCTGAAGTCTGAGAGTTAATTGCAAGGTTGAATCTGTTGAGACACAAAAATGATAAAGTTTATATTATTTGCTGCAATTAAACTGCTAGCCTCTTCTTCAAAATCTGCACAGGAGAGAAAACACCACCAAAATCTTGACACTTTTCTATTACAATAAAAGTGGACAGAGACGGTCTACATGTTGTCTTGCTTCACAAGTTTACTTCATGTTGTCCTATGTTGATTTTAACAAGCTGAAAAATTCTTTAAAAATCTCTTCACTTGGCAACAATACATCAAGGGAAAAAAGAGTGGTCATGATAGAAATTTCAAACATTACTTAGCCTGATAACCTTTTTGAATGAGCAACAAAAAGTAATTTTATTTTGTATGTGACCTATTTATTTTCTGAGTGGCTGTTTTAATAATTTTGAGAAGATGAATTCTAGGAGGCCTATTTTTAATTTATTTAAAAACTCTAATTTGAAGGTGTGTTTTTCAAGACTGTTATTTGCAACATTTCAGTCATTTGGAAAGATATTTAGACTAGTAGCAGTCCAGAAATATGAGTACAACAAATTTTGAAACACACCATCAGCACAGGCATATTTATAATAGGATGAAGCAAAATCTAATAACCATTGTGTAAAAATATTCAGAAATCAAGGAGATCAAATAAGGATATGAGGGTGTTTCCTAGAAAAATAAGCCTGGAATTCGGAAATAATACAGTGAACCATAGATATAATGAGATACGGAGCTAATGCACTATGTTTTCACTGAATATGAGATCTTTTTGGATAAAACATTGCACTAAAACCGTAATAAAATTATGCATACATTGCGAACAATAAGGCATGAAACAGTTCAAGGGATAAAACTATCAGTCTCAGCCTTTAAGAATTGTCAACAGACACGTGTATGGATAGTAATCAAGCATATGCTCAAGCATTTTGCTGTGCGTCATTCTTGTAGGAGATAGATTTTATTGGAGGATGCTGGGCATATTAGTCATTAGCCTCCCCTTTGAATGTCCTCTTTTTTCCTCCCCTTCTCTTCATTACTTCATTATTTGATCTTTTCCAGCCTTCTCTTAGACCTCTCTTCCAACCCCTTTTTTTTGTTAAATGCTACTATGCCTTGCAAGAGGCCCATCATTAGGTCCACCTATATCTAAGACTGATAACATTGCTATGGCTGGCTCATTGCTCTCATATCCTTTTGCATTGACCCTACCCTACTTCCATCTAAACTCTTTTGGAGAGGCACACATACATGCTGGCGCTCATATTGCAGCTTAGCCTAAGGCTTGCATGTATCGATCCATCTAGTTTAATATAACTTTGCTTTTCCACTGAAGCCCAGTAAAGCCTTGCTTTCTCTCATCAAAACCAAAATTGGTAAATTGGTACTTCTTCATTCCAATATTTTTGAGTGGGGCCAAGACAGGGAAAAAAAAAGTCCACGTATCCCTCTTTCAGCTCACCCTCATTGGGTCTGAGCTTCGTTCAATTCCAGGTTCACTGTATATGGAATATGTAGTAAGAATATTGTATTTCAAGAAGTGCAGAGCTTACAAGTTATAAAAATGTAAACAAATGTGCAGTTGTATTAAATCCAACAGGTATTTTAATACAGCATTCTGAAAATAATTTTTCAAGAATTGTCATAAATTTTATAAATTCAAAGGTTTTAACCATGATACCAATGTTTGAATGAAGCATAACCCTTGGTATTCCTCAATTAACAAGCACTATAGGAATGCAGAAATATTACTTTTTTAGCAAACAATCAATCAAAAAAAGCACTACTAAATTAGACAAGCTGATATAATAACTAGTAAGCCAAGGTGCAATAATGATTACATAGGTAGCCGTGCTTTTTTGATAATGTCACAGATCTTATTCAAATCAAACATACAAAAAAGGTTAGTTGAAATACTCTCTTTCTTTTACAAAAATGACAAGTTACATAAATTTTATATAAGCATGAGGAAAAAAGAAATCCTTAAAAATTTATATATTTTTTTTTATTTGACGTCCAGGACAGAGTGTCTGTTAAAATAGTCATTTTTAATAAATATTTTTAGCAAATACAATTTAAGGGGCAACAAACGCTAAAGATATGGATATCAAAATTTATACGATTATCTCTAAGAAATTTTGAATCATAGGTATAATTACTTCCAAAAAATAACAAAAAAAGAAATATGACTCTTAGCCATAAAACGCAATGGAAAAAAAATAATGGAAAAGCCTAATTTTTTATTAAACTTTTCCTTAGAGTTTTGAAAAAATAAAATTTTGGAATAAATATCTTATCCATCTGAAAATTTATGAACAAGACAAAAAAAGAGCAAAAAGAAAATTAAGGGGAACTTTTTAAAAATCAGAGGAATGAAACTTATTTGGGAGAAATACATAGGAGAGTCAATTAACTTAAAAGTTGCTGGTGCGGTCATATTCAGGAAGATGGAGATTTGTATGGTTTATATTTCTTAACAAAGAAAAATATTATTTTTATTGCTTTGATTAAAGATATGTATTTATTTGCATTGGAGAGACTTATGACAAAGGTGACTTTTTCAGACCGCAACATTGTTTGATAGAAAACTAAAGATGGATGATGTTAAGAGCTAAGTATTGTTAGTAAAGCATTGATCATACACTCTGTAAGCACATTGATTAAAAGAAAGAAAAATAGATCTAGCTCCCAAAGCACCATGTAGTTGGCTAAAGACCCTTATTTAACTTTTTTCTCTGATTCTTACCACTGATTCTTTGACATTAAGTGGGTTACAAACTCTCACAGGTCCCTGTTATGGGTTCAAAATAAAATGTATTGGATTTCACAATACAATTGATGAATTTTTTTTTTTTGTCCGTGACAATTTTACTTTAAAACCAATACTTTTGTGATATTTTAAACCATTGATAGCATCAAAGCAGCCAAGTTTAGTTTCAAATGCCGATGGGTCATACAATGTGAGATCATTCTAATAATATTCCCTTTTCAGGAAGCTCACAAAGTTGTGATATTAAATAAAATCAGTCCTTTTTGTGTAGCAGTTCTATACATACTTGTAAGTTTTTTGTTGTCTTTTTTGTTAAAGCCAAAAAAAGCTTTGCAGAGTCAAAGATTAAACAATACCACAAGAGCATAACAAAGCCTTGTTTAGTCAATAGGTTCAACAATATTGAAAGGGGCTCTAATTTAAAACCAGGGCTTCATATCTAAAAAAATCATGGTGAGGATTTTATTCCACAGATCTGCAACAAGTAAGAAAATTAAGACTTAGTATCCAGAGTAGAATAGTGGACACATAAATAATAACACTTAAACTGCAAACTACAGGTTTAATTCAAGAATATAAAACCTGAATGAGTGAGCCAATAATCTAAAATTTACCTTTAAAAATTGGAACAAAAATGGTTTGGGAAAAGATACAAAACAAAACATAACAGATCTAGACTGGCAAATGTTTTTGCTTTCCTATATTACCATTAAGGCAATGCGATTCATAATATTTGTTTCTCTTAATTCTGAAACCACTGACATTTTACAGTTCATGCATTATCATGAACTTTGTTTCGTAAAATGTATTTGATATATTGTCCTGTGGCCTTGAATGGATGAAAACATGCACTGCTATCAAAATTATAAATCCCTAAAAGCTAACTAATATCTACAACATGCAAGTCTTCAAAGAATAAACTATTTTTTGAAGACTAACTAATTAAAAAAAAAAAAAAAAAAAATCAATTTTATCTTGCTTAAATTTAGAAAGAAGCAGCTAGTTACCAGAAGCAAAGCTTTTTAAAGAAAAATGTAGTCTTTAACTCTCATCCAGATATCTTCACAAGGAAAGCAATATCATTTTATCCAAATTTTGAGATAAGCTTATAGAGCATAGGCAGAACTATAGATAGAGCTCATCTGGTATCATGACCAATGCTACAAAAATAACAGTAAGCATAAAGGTACATGGGTGCTTTTATTTGTACTTCAAAATAATCTTCTGAGCACCAAATATCACAATATTACTCTTGGTAAAAGATAAATTTGTAAGCTCACATACCTTGCGGAAGAGCCGAGTGCTCCCACCACCTGCTGCCACAGGGAAGTAAATATAAATGTTGTGATCTTCAGCATCCACTGGTTTCTCTACAAATGGCTTCATAAATAGCTTTCCATTTACCTCTATAGAGTCCTCAGTTTCCACAAATTGACCTAGAAAGGGCAAATAATTGTATAACAGTTCACAGTTGATGTGAAATAAATAGGATGGACACTCTTCACACTTAAATAAGGAATTAAAAAATATATATCTTTGATGATTTGTTACAACAACACTAATACCAGACATTCTTTACTATATGACTACTAAGCTCACAGAACTAGCACTTTTAAAAGGAAAGCAGTTATTGTAAATGAACTCCATATTTTCAAAGCTCTTTTCACATAAGCAATGCAAATCAAAGTTAAAAACGATAAGGGTATTCCACAAAATGTAAATAGAAGAGACATACCAAATATAAATAAATATGATACAAAAAAAAAATCCTTAATATCAGAAACTGAATATTTCCTCACAATCTGGATCATCTCTATCAAGGACAGCGTATCTTGGATGCGGAATATTGTTTTCTTCCATTAAAGCATAAACTTTACGCCTGAAAGTAGTATAAATCAAAACAAAGATATTTACTTTTTCAGTATATAAATATGACATTTTGTAATGTTGTGATATTTTATGAAAAAATGGCAAAAAACAAAATAAACAATACAAAAAAAATCACATCAATAAAAAAAAGTCACATCAATAAAAAAAAATTCAATTTTTAGCACCATTTAGAAACAAACTTACCATAGTTGATTTTATGTATATGTTGTTGATTAAATGAAAGCATAAAAGTGGCCTAAGACTTTACAAACCATGACCTCAAGAGTCACGTTTTAAAAAAATAATATTCAAAGAGTTTAAGAAATCGCAAAAATGTTATATTACAAAGATGAAATTGACAAATAGATCCAGGTAAAATCAATCATGCATACCTGTCTTGGAGAATAAATTGCATCTCTAGATCATTGACAATGAAAGGTGATCGCAGGTCTTTGTATGCAATAGCTTTGTCGAGTGGAAACCCATGGGAGAAAAAGGAGACTAGTCCATTCACTATGGGCCATTCTTCAACAGGTTTGTTCAAGATGGTGTCTTCATCAAACACATACACCTATATACAAATGTCAAGGAAAACAGGGATATTTTGCACAAATTTACAATTTAAAAAATCGTTTAAAAATGAGAAGAAGTCAAATTCTTTTTTTCTACTTAGAGCTGGAATATTCTCAATATATATTGTTTACTTGCTTATTTGTCATAGTAAATCTAAGTTGGCTATTGTCCTTTTTCTTTCATTATTACATATTCATGGGTGCAAGTAAATCAAGTTGAATTGGCCAGCAACAAATAAAATTTTGCATTGGCATAGAAGAGGGCTTACTAAAAACCATAAATTTTTATACGATCAAAAAACAAAGCAAACTATATATTATTGTCACTCCTAGGTCTAGTCTAGTATAATCTGATCAAGTACATAATAGAAGTCAATTTCATCTAGAATTTATAAAAGGCTGGAACCAGATTTAATAAGTCAAATTTGAATTTGAATAAATAGATCTAGAGTATCAAAAGCTATGACTAGTCCTAAAAAAGTATAACAGACCATCTAACCTAGCTAGATCACAACAGATAAAATAAATCTAGGTCTAAAATATGCATCTGCATCTAGATTAAACTTGACGATGATGAAAAAATCTTACAGATCGTAAAAAATGCTGCAAGAGATATCGATCCACGAACAGGAACTCAGCTCACCTTAAATCTTGACCCAATATTTTTGGGCTTGAACAGAATTGGATTAGATATAGTTACACAAACAAGCAATGTAACCTGGACTCTATATCTAGACTTAATGAAACTGGAGAATAGAAGTCAAGACCTTTTAAAATGAAATATGAACGCACATCGAAGCCTAAGCCTGATGCTGAATGTAATACCAGGCCTAGATCTAATTCACGATATCTAGCATGCACTTCATGCAGATTAAACGTTAACTGTGAAAATTGGTTCATTATTTCAATGTTTTAGATAGACAGATCACCTAACTGGGATTTTAAATTGTACACAATATACATCAAACATACCAAGAAATATGTTGTTCTCTTTTTCTTGGAATTTTACAAGGGAATCGATCACAAATAATTATGTTTAAAAAGTTGTTCAGGATTTATAAGCCTCATGCATGTTTATCTGGAAAAAGATAAAAACGGTCGCAAACTGACTGGAGACCAAACTTTGCCTTTTTCTCTTCTTTTTATCCACTTCAGGGCACTCCTGTACAACTGCGGTCCGGTTTATTTAAATGGCGGCCATATTCACAATGCATTTTATTTCTACATTGGACCTGATCAACTAAAACTCACTTATTTTGTGTTAACTATATAAAAATCATGAATGAGACATTTCAGTCTTACTTGCAATCGATCAAAGTTGTCATTTAGCCTCCGGATAATTTCACCCATAGGCTTGGAATTGGATTTCTTGGACATAGCACAGATGCCGAGGATGACTTTTCGATCCTTTGGTAAATGTGGAAAAAATTTGTTTTGAAAATAACGACATGCAAGTTGCAATACGAAAATGCAAACTAGATGCTAATTTGTCATATTCCCTCTTTCTCTCTCTCTGTCTCTCACGCACTCACATACAATATACTACTAATAATTAACATTTTTCTCATTTATCTTAAAACAGCTTCAATGATGCTCTTCAAATGCATTATTGATGATAGAAACATACCTGAGCCTTCGCCAACAAGTGGGCATTTTTTTCCCCCATGTCCTACAAGACTTCCCTTTATATGAAAAATAGGATTTCACCGTTGAAATTTTCTTATGTTGTGCCTAATATAAAAGTTTAGCAGTGGAGCGGAATTGTTGGCCTAGTTTAACTTGTAAAGAAACATTTTTTTTTTTAATATATAATAAGCCAATTTTTTACTCACAAAACTCATCGAATTTGAATTTTACTTTCTAGATCTCCAAATTTAATAAGATAAACACTTAGAGCTACCTCTGTTTGCAAAAATATCAGTTTTTGCCTCAATTACTATGGGCTTCATTAACTCATTCTGGAAGTATGCCAATATATCAGTGCTTATTTTCATCCTTATCAGGATGTTCACCAACATATGAGCGTTGATGGTTTCTCTATTCTTATTTCTTGGGCATGAATTAGGCCTGCATCCAAAAAATACATTCATCTTAAAAGAGTTAAGAAAAGCGAAAGTCGTTTGCCATTATCTTTATATTCTTGTCTAAAACTGTCAGTTTCAAACATAACATATGTCATCATTTTTGAGGCTACTTTCATAAAAGCCTCCAATCTTTGTTACAGGAGCCCTGAAACAGACAGTTTGGTCCACAACAAGGTGATCTCAGGCTTTCAGACTCTCTGTCTGGCCAGGGCTCTAGTGGCGGGGCTCAAACCCATGACACAAGGGTCCCTGCTGATATCAGGGCAGATTTGCTAGCCACTGTGCCACCAACCGCTCTGAACAGGCATAATATTCTAAGCAATGTTGTAGGGCTTGGAGGTAATCAGGCTATCTTATTCCTTTAAATGCATAAGACTGAGGTCCTTGTGAGATAATGCATGATATCATTTGTTAGGTTTGAAAGAGCCGGTTACAATGGAGGTCAACATTTCTGCGAAAAAATCGACTTTATCAATTACCTGGGTCTTTTTTTCGTATGTTGTTGGTATTGTATTTTTAAATTGATGTTTAGCATCTTTCTTTCCATAGCTCTCTGTGCTGTTTGTAGTTTGTGACACAGTTGCTTGTTTAGTGTCCATGTTTGATTCCCATATGTCATTGTTGGAATGATGCACTGTCACATATTTTTCTTTTTAGTGTTATAGGTAAAGTTGTATCTTAGAGGATTTCCCGATATTTTCCAAATGTATACCATGTCTTTCTTATCCTTGTTATTATTTCTTAATTGGCTGTGTTTTTCATTGTGGTTGTCTGGCCCAGGCGTGTATTTTGTGACAATCTCTATGTTCTCATTGTCTATTACTATGGGTCATACTATGGGTATGATATCCTGGGATTTTAGATAGCCTTTTGCTTTTCCTATTTCTTCATAAAACTTTTCTACTTCTACGTCTTCACTGTGAGATGTTGGTGCATACACGTGAATAATTCCTAGATTTAATGGTATTAATTTTGTGAGCAGACGCTGGATGACGACCTGGAGCCACCCTCTGCACATGGCTATCCCTGCTGAATGAGGGATTTGGATTGGAATTGTGTGCAATACACAGGCTAATTAGGTCAGTATTACTCATGCCAGAAAAAAACTAGATGTGCTACCATCTTATGTAAAAACACTAAGCTAAAATTATTGAACAATCAAATACACTCGGCTATCCCCTCTTTTCTATGTGAACTTCTGAAGTTTTTAGTAGCATCCCAAGCTTCTCTGATCCCTAGGTTATGATCTACAACTTCCTGTGAACAATATTCTCACACTTTACAAAACCTTCTATAAATCCCCAGATAAAAAAGGCTAAGAAAGTTGCAACAATATTAGCACTGTCAATGTTAAACTGAAATAAGCCTGGCCGAGGTCAACTTAGAATTTAATGTTGCATAAGCAAGGCTAGATCAGGGATCAGCTGTTCTGAATCTAGATATGTCCACCTTTTGACAAATGCACTGTCCAGGTTAATCACAGCTATCAAATATTCAGTCCAAGTTCGTTTGAATAGATGTCTCTTCAGCCTCTTTCAAGGTTCCTTAAGGGAAATCCAATTTTCTTTTGCAAATACCTTTTATTGCAACTCTTGTAAACGCTTTATATACCACTAGCATATTTCTTTTGAGATTCATACTTTTTGAAAAAAAAAGGGTATAGGTATATTAAATGATTGGTAATGTTGTTACTTTCCTAGACTGTTAATCCCTTTATGTCTCTGTCTTGCTCTTTTTCTCATGCATATGCACACACTCACATACAAAATAATTTTTTTAAAATACCCTCTGTCATATCATGTTTGAAATAATCAATATTGACATTTTTGTGAAAGATATTGTAAATACAAAGTGATACTCATCATTAACTAGTCAATGTATGTTAAAATTTCAAAATAACCAAAGAGAAAGCAACGATAAGAAACTCACATCATCATCTACTGATGCTCCACCTGCCCCCAACAAGCCCTGCTGAAGCAGACATGCTTGTTGGATATTGAGTCGTTTTTGTGGGAGATGGCACCGCTTATCTGTGGCAGATACTTGAAAGCGTCCTCGACCCTAAAGATATACAGCAACTCTATAAAAACCGTTTTATTAGGTGAACTATGGAAAAAATGTTATCCACATTTGCATTGGCTTTTTAAGAAGAAATAAATTACATACTTAGGCATTTTTAGAACATATAGTGCCTATTTATTGCATGATCCGGGCTTTAAAAGAAATACAAATGATCTTAATATCTGATAGAATAAGTTTCGATAAATAAATATAAGATCTCCATTAACAATAGAGGTCCAAGATACTCTACATTATAAATACAGTTATAATTTTTGTTGCACAATTTTTTGTTCCTTTTATCAATAATGGTGATGAAAACAAATTTGAAAATAAAATCAATGAATTTGGTTTTCAGTTTTTAATTTTTTTTTTTTTTTTGTAACTTCAGGCTTTGACAACCTTAAATCCAGCACCTTGAGGAAGATCATGACGAATTTGTAACTTCACTCTAGCAAAAACCGGATAGTATGACAAAATTATTTCCATTGACATTTCAATGGGTGAATTATTCCTGGGTGTAGTAAATAATAATAAATATGATTTAAAAAATAAATAGACAAAATAAACCAGAGCCACGAGATTACAAGCATACTCCGTTATATGATTATATCAAAGTTGAAAAAATTTGAAGTAGTCACCTGCATAGTTGAATATTTGGCAACCTTCAGTGTAACAAATTTCCTTGATTCATCACGAAAAAATGCACTGTCAATCCATACTTGAGATATACACTTTTAGAAATTGCTCTCTCAACACAAGTTCGTCTTTCTCTACTAAAAAAAAAAGAAATAAAAAGTGAACATCGAGACACTTTAAATTTAATCATAATACTAACAATTTAAATTGCATCATTTTCTTTTTACACTGAATGAGTTTTGGTATAAGAGTCATTAATTTAAAGATGCAATGATTACTAATATTATGAAAGCACTAAACAGTTTTCCAATTCTATGCTGAAAACTAAATAGGTGCACAGTTGCCATTCTTTTTTTTTTTTTCTATGCTATGCAAAAAAAAAAAAAAAAGAATGGTTAGTTGGATAGGTTGAATTTAGACAAAAATTGCCTAAACTTGTAACAATGAAACCTTAACTTTAGGTTGTGGGGGGAAGGGAGGTCAGATGGAAATAATCATACAGATCTAGAGTTTTACAGGAACTGGAAAGGACCTTTAAGAAATCTAGACTGCAATTTTTTCTCTGAACTATATTTTTTCACAGGACTTTCGGATTGTTATGATGGCTGTAGTATAGGAATAAAAATTCATCAAAAACATTTTCACTTTACAGAGGTCACTGTTTGACCAAGTCCAAGAAAAGGATTTGGCTTGATTTTTGCCTGGGTCAAAAGGAAAAAAAATTGAAATTTGCTCGCATTTAGTTTCTACTATCTATTTCCATGTACACTCTACTTACCTGTTTCATGATTATATTGTCCATGACACCTGTTCGGGCAATTTTCAAATTAGACTTGCTGAAAAGAATTAAAAGGACATGCATAG
>BLXT01005793.1:201004-218071 GCA_019648995.1 Plakobranchus ocellatus
GGGGGGGGTACCTGAAATTCATTTTATATTATTTAAGATAGGAATAAAATCTCATGATCATATAAGTGGAGAAAACATTTTTGATGTCTTATTTGACATCTTGTTACTTCGGCAACGGCCACCATTTTGAATCAATAAAAGCCTTCATTATATTCATTCAGAATATCATTGCAATGAAGAGAGTGCATTAATCTCACAGGACAGAATCTTTGCTCTCTCAGAATAATGTACTAAAAAAATAAGCAATGGAACTATCTATAACAACAAATGAATGATTCAACGAACTTTCGATAATTTTTTAATATATGATATCATTTTCAAATTGAGAGCAGGCATGTCTAACCACACCTGAAGTTGATGAAAAGTAGAAGAAATCACATTTAGATGAAAATAGTAAAAAAAATCGAAAGGCTTAAGATCATTCGCTATCGTGTAATGAACACGTGGTGGCTCCATGCACATATGAAGATTTGACTCAAGATTATTCGACTACATTAAATTTAAAGCCAAGAATATGTCTCCATCTGTAAGATGCAAAACAATACCAAAATCGCTAAATCGGTATTTCAAATAGTTTTAGCTTAAAGTTGAATGCTGTTCTCCAAACCCCGCCTCCCATTCTCTGCCAAATCAGGAATCGTCGCGACAATTTTACACCTAACCAAAAACAAAAGGCAGTTCACGGAGTTTGGACATACAGACTCACTTTATTCGAAAAAAGAGAAACTTTAAAATCTTATCAGATTTTTTTTTACATAGATCTTAGAGTGGAAGACATAATTTATTTAGAACAGAAGGTTTCGAGATAGCTCCTAATAACCAAAATCTTCTTTTTAGGGCTGACAAATTCACGATTTATAAAAATCCAAGAGAGTAATTCCTGTCCTATTTATTTTCTATGAACACAACTCAATGAACTCAAAGAAACTATTCCTTGTCTTTCAAATATCTTTGAAAGTTTTAAGGGTTTTTAGATCAATATTCTGAAGAGAGTACGCCAAGCTTTCTAAAACTATTTGTGCCACCTTTGATCGCTAGCTAGTCCACTCTTCCTATACGTTTTGGCAGGGGTCTTTAAATAGAATTGGTTTCTCTGCTTTATCTCGAGCACTTCTATTTTTGACCCTTGGAAAACAGTGCTTCAGGGCAAATATTGGAACTTGATAAGCTGAAAAAGAAGAAAAGATGCGTTTACCTTGGAAAATATACAACACAGCTGCGGAAAGGCAAATGGGTGGCCACACTCAGATCGGAGGACATAAAACTCGTTTCATACTTAGCTGCATCCACCAGACATTGCAGTCTAATCACGCCCGTACGGCCTTTATTTTGTTTTCTAGAGCTAAAGAAGTATTTCAAAAGGAACCAACATAAAACAGTCGAAGCCGGGATTCGATCATAGTGTGGGTAAAATGCACAGACCTAATTGTATACGCCGACTCATCCACTTTTGGGTGCTCTGTGTAAATCGTAACACGGAAAATGTAGGAAAAGAACTATATAGCCCGTATCTAAGGTTCTAACTATCTGGGGAAAAAATTATTAACGGCAAATGCAGAAAAAAAAGATGTGGTGAACAGGCATTACCTTTTAGCCCACCCTTCTTTTTATGTTTCAAAGAAAATACTCAGTGTACGAAGAAAGAATTTATATTTGCTTTGATTAGAGTTGAAAGTATTTGCAAAAGTTCAATCACAATGAGGTCAAATAAACTATCTATCATAGCTGTATGGAAAAAAAAATTAGAAATACTATTCCTGAATTGACCTTTTTTTGTTTTTGTTAGCAGTTGATTTTCAAAGTTATTATTCGTTCTATTCTTTCTTTGTTCACACACAGAAATATGGGTTTTCTCCAAGCTTTTGAGCTATTAATACCATCAGATCTGTGCCATCGAACAGAAACAGTCAAAAATTTATCTCCGTCTTATTTTGAGCAGCAGAATTAGTCATTTTTCCTTTGAAACGGGAAAGCTTGCGTTCAGAATTTTTCCAGTACTAAATGAAGTAGTACAATTATGGAAAATATGATATTTCTTTTGGAGTAAAGGAAAATTCACTCCAAATGGTTACTTTCGTAAATATAGAAGAAATTATCTTACAAGCGTGGGCTATTTGACATTATAAACTGAAAAAACTTGCGAGTCTCATGGGTCATAGATTTCCTTTTGAAGGGGTGGGCGGGCTATATAAAGATGAGTTCAATTTTTGTTGCAAAGCGTCTAACCGGATCTAAGCAAAACACTTGACACGCTTAAAAATGTTGAAAATAATATTGTTCCTAACAAAAATATTTTTAATGATCCTGTAGAGGTCTTCAAAAACGTTTTTCACCATGTCTAGTCACATTCACATTCCATTTTGGTTTATAATTCTGGCTTATTCCGTATTGACAGGATAAGTTGTCCCAAGAGGAACGTTATCCATTCAGAACTTATGTATTTTACCCCATTTTCGGATATGGATTAAATTTAGGTTTTCGGGCGTTGAGGTCAAATGGGCTTTAACAGTTTCGAAATATAAGGAAATAGAAAGGGCACATTGTCGATACACCTGTGTGTAAAATTAAACCCCAGGCAAATCGAATATTTTTCAATTTTTCCCATTCTTTTAGTCTTTATTTTTTTTATGGGCAATCATTTGAGCGTAAGAACTAAACAGGAGGATCGAATCACCATCGCAGTAAGTTATAGAAATTCCAAGTTACAAGATTCTGGGATTTAACGCAGTGACAGAATATACCATGACAGAACCATATTCTCTAATAAGCGTTTTTATTTTTAAAAAAGACCGAGCGAACATCTCAGAAGTTTGACCCGCTATGTAAAAAGTTCATCTCCCCTGCCTTGACAGCGTTTAAATTATTTAAAAAATGTGCACTCTCAAGCTGATTTCAGTATTAATGTACTAACTTCTAAAGGTTACTATTCTCATTAACTGATTTTATAAATTACTTATAGAACATACAGGGATAGAGTAAAATTTCAACAAAGACATACACTTAGACAGTTTTTTTTTAAGTTCTGGGGGCTTTTATTGATCTTTCAAACAATCTATAACTCACTCATACATTTAAATTATGGAGATAATGTAACGAAATGATGCTGATTAAAATGTTACCAGACTTAAACAAAAGAGGAGGGTTTTTAAAGTCAACGAAAATAATGAACTGAATCAAATGAAAATATATAGAAAGATAATTAAATCACAAAAAATACGCACAGACAAAGAGATTGATTAGACAAACTACAATACAATATTAGGTTTCTTTGGTTTTCTTTTTTGATTGGTTTGAGACTCTAGGAAATCAAAAGGTATAGAATATAATCAACTGTCACAAATACAAAATTAAAGATTTTTAACGAGTTAATTTTATTATATCAAGTAATGAGGATAAAGCATATTGGACAAACATTAGTACTTTGTATCAGTACACATAACATTTTTCCTCGTGGCATATAACAGATTGACAGAAAAAAGATAAGCGATGCTGAAGAAAAGTACAGAAAGTGACAGATAGACAGTCAAGTACAATATAAAGATAGTGACATGTACAGTTCAGACATCATTAACATTTATTTCAATCAAAGCATAGTCTCAGACCAAATCCGGGTGAAATGTAATATACGTAAATCATATAGCAGGTTGAGGAATTTAGATAAGGCCATCAACACAGACACTCAGATCCTTGTCGAAGACTGTAGGGTCAGAAATTCCTAGGGAGAAATCGACCAAGACGCCGAGCTCACGTTCAACAACGTTGGTTTCTTGGAAGCGAGAGACGGACCTGGTGGGGAAAGAGAGGATGGAAAGCAAAACGGTAAGATGAAAAAAAAAAACTGGAAATGTTTGACATGTAAATGCTAAATCGATAGAAAAAATTGATACAAGAATTAACTCCTTGCAAGTTTTTTTCCAGGAAGAAGCAAGGACACAACTTTATTAGCATTATAATTCAACATACTTTGATTATGTCAAGCTGAAGATGTATGTTCGGCCAAAGAGAGCGAATCGTCTTCGAAGAGAACTACAAGAAAATACATTCATGTCTTAGATGTATAATGTTGTGACATGTATAATTTTTTTTTTAATTTATAATTCCATTTAATCCTGATCAATTGCCAAATATGTATAATCAGTAAGGAACACAAATTCTTTCCATTCAAATCATACTTTTTTTTTTTAAAGACTGAGTGGATGATAGTAATGACAGGTTTATAATAAAGACTGAAAACACAGGAGAATTAAGAAAAGCTGTATAGGAAAGGGCGCGTGTAGAGTGTCAAAAGAAATGGAAAAAGAAAATTTTTCAGATGTGAGTAAAGAGAGGAGAAACATATTTTCCAACATGACATGGCATAATCGATAAGGGCAAGAAACTTCATAATTTTTCAAATAAACAAAAAGAGAAATAATACACATTAAATATGAAAAAAGAAGGTGATGAAGTTTTAAAAGCTAAAAGCGAAACAGCAAAATGCAAAGAGTCAGACATTAGAGGTAGGTAGAGTGAAATGGTGGAAGATAGGTGAGAGACGAAGAGAGAGAAAGTGAGAGAGAGAGAGAGAGAGAGAGAGAGAGAGAGTCTGAAAGAACAAAGGAAACTATTGAGATAATGTGAAAAAATACAAGAAAGAATGACAAGTACACACAGAGAGCAATGAGATAGAAATAAAGAGGTGGGCAAATACACAGACAGCCGGAAGAGACGCAGAGAAAAAGAGAGAGAGAGCGCGAGACATACAGAGAGAAGCAGAAATAGACTCTCACCTTTTGTAATAGCCGCTGTCGCCAACAGGTGTGACACCAACCAGCCACTCGAATTCCTCAGCTCCGAGGCTTAGAGTCATGTAATAGAAGTCCATGAGACAGCCGTCTTTCACTATAGCAGCGCTGGAGGGAAGACATTGCTGGAAAAGCTGTTGATATACCAGAGGAAAAAGGGAAAACAAAACCATTAATGATCAAACGGTTCGTTGTTTACAAAACTTATTGATGTTATTGCAGAACGACAAAAGCGGGCATTAACCTCGCGGTTCAATAATTAAATTAATGCGAAATTTCACCACCCTATACGCAAACTAAACTTCCACGAATATCTTGGTTTTAAATTATTCCCTGTATGGGGAAACTCAGACAATGTATTCAGAATACCCGACGCGCCACGTGAAATTTCTACTAAGTATATCGGCAATAGACCTATAAGGTATGTTGTGACATCTATCTGTTTATGTTATCTGAAAAAAAATATGGCTGTATTTTTTAGGTTCGAAAACTGATTTCATTCTTCGGAAGAAAGAATTAATGAGAGACTTTATAGATTTAATACCGTTGTAAATGGTTAGTAATCAGTCGCTGGTTTGATAATACAAAACAAAAAATGATTATCAAAATCGAATAAAAAGTAAAAAGGACTGTTGTTCTTACATCGTTGGATTGAGGAGTATACAGATGGTACTTGCAGCCTTCCTCAGGTGTGTTAATGTAGGTGATGTTGGTGTTAATATCAACAATAGACCAGTGGTCGCCATGCTCGTCACTGCCAAACACAATGAGCCACAAGCCGCGAGTGAAGTCTTGTGCCACGTAAAAGTCCTCCATGGCGAGGGTCAGGTAGAAACGGCTCTCTGACTTAGGTGCGTAACAAATTTGTCCACACACTGCATTGCAGCCCAGGAGCAGGAAGATGGCGGCTAACACGGTCTTCATCTTGAGAAATACACGCTGAAGAAAAAGCAGAGCATCCTAAGATTTTTTTTTAAAATTGATGAAGTAGTTTAATAACGTTCTAGAAGACGTTCTAGGACAAGTTTCGGCTGGTGTACCATATCACTACAAAAATGTTTTTATTTTTTTTTCATTCATCTGATAGTACATTCCATCTATCTTTTATATTAGGACTGGAATTTATTTTTGTTCGTCTCTATATTGCAAGAGACTAAGTTCAACAATTTTATTCAGAGGAAGAACTCCGATATATTGCATGGAGTTAGGCATACTGAATGAGATAAGATGGAAACAAAAGAGTAATATCCCTTTGAAGAATGTCACCCGTCTTTTAATCCCGATATTTTGGCTCATTCTGACTTAGATCTAAAAAAAAATCACCTTTAAAAAAGAAAGAAGATTCTAGCAGAAAAATCTTTGATAAGCACTTTCTCAATTTTTTTTTTGTTAGAACAAAGCACTAGGGGTATACAAAATGAATATTATATTGTGCTAAACCCCAGGATAATGAGGAAATTTTAAATTTTCAAACATCTATTTCTCAAACTTAAATAGTGTACTTTACGTAAGAAAAACAAAGTTTTATTTTATTCTTGTTCAAAAATAGGTTTTCGAACTTTTATTTAGCATGAAATACATGAACTTTGGAAGGAAAAAATTAAATGTTCCTATAAATATACATATGTAGAGTTATTTTACTGGTCTTCAAGTCCGCAATATGCTGCGTAGGACGATTGTTAAAAAGGGCATGAAAATAAAGATTAATAAGTCTCTTTCTGCTTTTGTTAACAAGCCCAGTCAGAGAATCTCTTTAGACTAGGAAAAAATTTTTTTTCAAAAGAATGCTTAAATGGAAGACCCTAACATTTGGAAAGTGGAGCATGATTTTTCGATTGTATTTTTTTTTTCATTAATAACGGACCGAAAGATATAACCGATAATATAACCGGTAATCTCGCCGTGAAATAGTTTTCTCTATACTGCTACAGATAATTTCTGGCTCTATTTTAAACGAACTTAAGCAGTACTTTTGTGAGTAGCATAGCCTATGTGTCATATGCATTACCTGTGAAACTTACCAGAGGGCTAAGAGTTAGATCTACTAAAGCTGAGGGTAGAAGGGATGAAGACTCCTTGGAGATTTACGCTTTTTATACTTTCTGAAATAAAAAAAAATGACGCTTGCTGCCTAAGCAAATTTGTAAAAGTATCAAATAGCGCAGCAACGATTCTAATGATTCTCTTTAGATATTTTTTACGAAAGAAATTAATACGAAATACGTAGGGACAAGCGTGATTGACTTAGTAGTCGGATGACATCAAATTTCTGTCGCCTACATATCGTGATCCCTCCATATGCCACACCTTGCGCCCATTATGTTGATATCGCAAAAATTAATCTATTCTGTGGGAGAAATTGTTTACATTTAAGCAAATGAAGGGGAAATATTGTACAAACTGCATACAGAAGAAGAAATTTGACGATATTTTTAATTACTGATTTGCATGAATTTGTAACAGAAGACTGAACGATTTTGAAATTGAGATTCCATGTTTTTAAGTCACTGGTAGGATGACACTTTTATTTTTACATGAATTTGATTTTGCTTAAGGTCACACAAGGATATTTCGCCAAAATAGATCGCAATTTTACATACGCCTCTCATTTTATCAAGCAAAGTTTTCCCTCATGCAAAAGTGCAAAGCTTGTCGATAAATGTAAGTTCTGACAGCATGTATCAACTTTTGCAAACGCTCTCCTGCCACGCCACGATCTTTTAAGATTTGCGTTCCAGTACCAGTCTTGTGCGACTTTTTTGCCGTAAATCTAGGCCTGTCTCTTTACTTCTCCGACTTGTTTAAGCTTTAAAATCAGTAATTTTTATTTACCTGTTTCTGTTTTCTCCCCCACATTCCCAGTGTGAGCAAAATATTCAAGTCCTCCATGACGGTCTGAATGAACAATTCTTTTCATATCTATTTTCAAAAGTGACATTTCAGCATTGGTTTCATTCAATATAATACTATCTGTAACATCTCTTTTTTTAATAAACTCTCGAGAAGACAAATGACATAACGATAATGATGTTTTGGGAAGCATTGAGGCTACATCAATACAAGACGGTTGATCATAGACATGTTTTCCTTATTTAACAATTTTGACAACTTTGCAGCTTCAAAACAATCCTCCTTTATTCAAGAGCCGTAAATATTTCTACTTAGGTTATAGATGTACTTCAGCTGGAGACGTTTTTAGTGAAATCTAGTATCACCAGATAAAACATATGAAGATTTTAAAATTATTTATTTATTTATATATTTTAAAATATTTCATTTTTTGGTGCACACAATGGCAGATTTTGTCACAGAAATATATTAAGTAGGATCCCAAACACCAAATGACATTGGCTTTCAACTCACACTTGTATTAATTTTATAAATTATTTAAGCATACCCAAGAAGCCAAATAAAAGCTATAAAGGACAGCTTGCCTTCCAAGATATTCTTATACCAAACCTGGCACTCAAGAAACGCCTGTGAAATAAAATATATCAGAAAACGAGGGAAGAAGATAGATTAGTTGTAAAATATAAAGTAACAAAATTGAAAGATATAAATGGACCGGGCAACAGTATCATGCCGACAGCTTATATATGCCTGAACTGGACGATGTAAACTTGAAAAGCCCAAACTTGTGGGGATCGAGAAAACTGTGAATGAGGAATAAAAAAAAAACTTCTAATTGAGGAATAAGCAAAATCAAAGCTGAAAAAAAATAGGAAAAGGCGCGATTGAGGGAGGCAAACACTTATAATATGGAGCGAGAAAAAAAAACTAAAATGTTGTACGGAGAAAACCTGATATAGACAGAGAAAAAAAACTTTCGAATAGGAAGGAAAAAACTTAGCGAGGAAGAAACTTGAACTGATGGAAAAATAATGCTAAAGAGGGAGAGGAAAGTCTTAATTTAGGGAGAGAAAATCCGAAATGAGATGAGGAAACCTTACTTGGAGAGAAAATTCTGTTTGAGGGAGAAAGAAACTTTGGCTGAGGCAGAGAAAAAATAGGTGACTGAAAGATATCAAACTCTGACTGAGGAAGCCACCCTAACAAAGGAAGAGAGAGAGAAAGAAAATGGTGGGTGGGGAAGGGAGAGTTTAAATGTGAGAAGGAGATCTATATCAACATCAAGGAGCCTATGGCAGGAAGTAGGGAAAGGTAATATCATTATGCTAATATATTGTTATAAGTTTTTCTTCTGTACAGAGCAAGAGCAGTATTTTTCTGGATATCTGGATTGATTTTGTTTTTGTGCATAGAGACCATCCAAAAAGAGTTGATCTCAGCCTCTCAGGCCTCTGTCAGGTCAGAGCGGCGTTAGTGGTACTCGAACCCTCCACATAACGGATCCCTGCACAGTTCAGGGCGGGTTCGTTGGCCAGTGTGCGACCCACGTGTCCGATTACTTTGGATAGCGCATGCAAATTTGTTGAACCAAATAGTTATAAATGATATTTGAAAACTTGCAACTTGCATTTCAACAAATCAAGTGATTTACTAAAGGTTTATGTATACCACCGCTAACCATTTATTATTCCATACGTCGGCATTTCAGACTCCTTTTTTTCTATTTTCTCGTTAAAAAAGGACTAAAATATAAGTCCAGAGGTTTCCTCAAAATTAACTTGCTTGTAAAATTATACACACAATAAAAAAATCGCACCTGTAACTGAACAGCATCCCCAACTCCCATCCCCTCACCTTTTTCACACACCCAAAGCCCCTTTCAACTACCACTGCCCAACNNCCCCCCCCCCCCAAAAAAAAAACAACGAAAACCCTCCTTCCTTTTGACGACTAGATCAACAGATGGAAGCAGATGTAATTTAAAAAAAAAAGGATTGAGATATTCATTGGCTTAATATCTCGTGAATTCGAAATGTGAAATTGATGCGCTTTTTAATCTTTCTGCACTTATAGTAGCAAATTACGATATTTTGTTTTCCAACCTCCATGATAGCGAAAATACAACGTCATTTTCCATAAAAATCTTTTGGGTCATAACCCCAAATTTGAATATTTAGCCGTGATACGCAGTTGTGCATGGTTAACAAACCAATTTCTAATTTGATTTTCCATTAAGTTATTGATTGCTATGACGTTCTTCTGTCTGTGATAGATAGTCAGTTGATGGATAAATTACGGTAATATGTATCCGAAAAATTAGTACGCTACTAAGATTACAACAATCATTACTACAAAATTGATTGGCAACATTTTGCAAAGTCATTAGATTGCCCCTTTATTTAAAAATGTACTAAAAATAACTGTTAGACATAAATTTAACTTGAAAAAAATGCTTTGCCATGGGAAATTATTCTTTCGAAATGTGGATGAATTTTATTTTTCTTCAATTCTGCTAAGATGAAAAACTATCATCATATATCAGATGCATTATCAGCATCAGGATCTGATGCATCATCATCATCATCATCATCATCATCATCATCATCATCATCATCATCATCATCATCATCATCATCATCATGCTCATCATCATCATGCTCATAATCATCATCATCCTCATCATCATCATCATCATCATCATCATCATCATCATCATCATCATCATCATCATCATCAGGATCTGATGCATAGTCATTATCATTATCATCATCGTTATCATTATCGTCGTCGTCGTAATCATATTTTATCAACCAATTATAGATTGTAGCGACCTCGAAAAAAATTTATCTCTATATGTCTTTTTTCTTTTTTTTTTTTGTCTTCTTATGTCGTTATTGTTGTCATTCTCTCTTAGCCTGCGATCAAACTAAAAGTTTTGCCTCCTGACTTATTTACCAACCAAAGGCTCGATTTCATTGATCAAACTGGATACAGCGTTTAATTGGATATGTCGTCGTCTTAGTATCTTAGTGAGTCATTGCCAGCATTTCAAGGCCCAAGTTATGTATAGTTGGTTATGTATAGACAATGTCTAGGTTTGAGCAGAGGGAGAGAAAAATGTGTTTTTCAAAGTTATAAAAAGTATGTATTTAATTTGCAATCGCATTAAAAATGATTGAAGAATCCAATTCTGAAATCAGAATTTAAAAAAATATTGACTTTGAGCCCTCGCCAAAAAAAAAAAAAAAAAAAAAACAGCTGCGATTGGAGCCTACCCGAGTGTTGATCGATCTATTTGATCCAATACATGCCCCCTGTTCCTGTGTCCAGATCAACCCGGACAGCAGGAGGAAAGGAGACCGTGTTCCAGCATTTCATATTTACGCTTCTAGACATCGACAAGTTACCCTCCAGTCCCTTTAGTTAAACTTCAGTGTTTAATTTATCCGGATAGAAAATTGGGTGTGTAGGATCCAGTAAGGCGAACCAGCGCATGGTTTGGTTCCAATCAGGCGTTTTTTTTTTTAATTATCATTTGCGGGGGATCAAACTTAAGAATCAGAGTCATTCGTTCACCCTGGTGTAATAAGATGCGAAACACACATTACTTCATTCCCTTTTTAATCTCTCTCTCTCTCTCTCTCTCTCTCTCTCTCTCTCTCTCTCTCTTTCTTTCTCTCTCTCTCTCTCTGTGCTAAAACGAAGGCATGCCGTAGACATGCCTCGATTAAAAAAAATTATGATCAAAAGCTGTAACGAACTGGGATTAGCTAAACAGGTCCTTTGGTCAGTAATTTAAATCAGGAGGCAAAAGGTTCCTTAGTTGAAATCGAGGCCTTATAACTTCTCTGAATCTCCATATCTTCTTGATAGTTTTGGCCTTCTCTTCCTGGTTTTTTTTTTCTTGAAGGCTCTTTGAGATGTTCAGCACTAGTATACTGTATCTTTTATGTAAAGGCGGTATGTTTCACGTCTTACAAACTCAAAGGCTACCTTCTGATGAGAATATCGCGCCTGAAATGGCAACAAGAAGAAGAAAAGTTACATCAAATATAAAATAAAAATAATGAACTGTAACAATATTTTGTGTTCACCAATAATATTTGAATGATCCTTGAAAAAGTGCAAAAGGCAAAAACGAATGCAATCCCATAACGTGACCATTAGTTTCTCTATCTATAGCATAGTTTTGCCGTCAGGTAAAGTTTATGAACGTTTTGGGAATAAATCTTTATAAATCAATCACCAGGCTGTTAAATTAGAAAAGAAAATAATAAACGAATTGAAATCTCCAGTTGACACTTTTACTCTTCATGCAGCAATCATTAAAATACGGCAATTTTGAGGAAACCGGTAATGTAATGAGTCCTATGATGAGAAATATATGGAAAGCGTAAAATCATAGTGGCCCTAAAATCTAGAGAAATATTCCCATAGTATTCCTATAGCAATCCCCATAGGGCAGCACCTTCGAGCTATATAATGGTCAATGTCTTTCACTTTAAAATAACTTTTTTTTTTAAACTTGACTTTGGTCGATTTGCATAAAAGAGGAATTTTTATAATAATTTTAACAAGGAAATAATCGGTAGAAACTAAAATAAGCTTTTTCAGAGGTTTTCCTGAGAAGTGATGTTCGGAAAACTGGGAAAACTTGAACTCTTGGTTATGTTTTTCTAGTTTCTTAGTAATTACTCTTGCTAATGGTTGTACAATACACTGATGACTTGCTATTTCAATAGCATCTATTTTTCGTTCATAGCTATTTGGAGCGTGTAAACTCGGATCCTTCACTTACGACTTTAAGCACCAACATGCGAACTCTTGTAAATCTTCCCTTGACATTTAACAAGGTGTGGATTGATTGTCTGATATAAAAATTAAAGAGAGTGAAAATTTTACATTAGCATGGACTGAAACATACCTAAATGACAGACAAGCGGAAGCAAAAATCAACAAACCAAGGGGTCATATAGATTTCATAAAAAAAAGAGTGCCCCAGATGAGAAACTTTCACTAACTTTTCTCCTTATCTTTATGTATAACATTAAAGTACAACCACAACAAAATACTCCCAGTGCTTGCTGAAGATGATCTGGCTCTTGTTAAGAGCACATATCGATTTCTAACGCGGTCACTTTGTGGAAAAATGCACACACTCACATATAAGTTGTAGCTGAAAAATTTATTATGATACTGGGTGCCCTCAAGTCTGGATTAAGCTTCCAGGCATTGTCGGATAACAATGCGATTTGCACTTTTTTTCTATAAAAAAGGGCTAATAAATACAATTTATTATATACGATTTTCAAATTTTTACTTGCCCTACATATTAAGAGACGTGGATAGAAACGAAGAAAACTCATTCGGGCCAAGATATTATTTTAAAAGAGAAGACCGCCATGCACAATTTGGAAAAAAAAGGCTTAAGCAATTGGCATGGGTCTAATAAATGTTAAAACTAATAAGATCAGTGGTGATAACGAAGATTCTAGAATGTAAGATTGTATATATAAATTATTTTTTTCAACTTTTTTTGGGTTATGTATATGAGTTAGTGCCTTTAGTTCGTCACTATTCCATTTTCTGTATAGAAATGTCAAATTGACGTTGTGAGGTAAAATATTTATCTCATAATTGCTTATAAAAAATCAATTTCAGTCCCCTTTAAAATCTAGGGACGTAACTCACTTCCGGCCGTCCTCGATCTAAATGAATGGTAAACATGTTTGTTTACTTTAGAGCCTCTTTTATGATAGGCTATGGTAGAAATCTATAGGTTTTTTTTTTTATTGTTATTTTTGTTTTTTGGGGTTTTTTTTAAATTGTAATTTTCATCTCAATTCTTGATTGAGAGGACGCAAAAATAGTCTTAGCTAGTTGAATCGTAAATTACAAGAAAAAAATAATAATCCAAAGTATGGCATTTTTCATTTCATCTCTAGAACATGCATGCAATATAGATCTTAATCTACATAACTGACATCTTCATTTATGCATTTTGGAATCTAATTCAAGGTAGATCTTAAACGGATTTTGTTGTAAATCTTCTACATCGAACACAACGTATAGAATTGCCATCTAGCTTTACTCCTGCCATAATTTTTAATCTTTTCAGTTGAGACATCTCTTGTAAAAGTTCCTTAATCTAAATACAGGTTAAGATTTCAATATTAAGTATAGCATACAAGGCTTAAATGGGAACTAGCAGTCATAACTTCTTTTGGAAACTAATATATAAGTTTTACGATCCCAAGGCGACAGGGACAGTTGTTGTACGATAGCCATCAATCGGAACTAATTGGAACTAAAAAGTTAGAAGCACAAAAATACTGTATGTTAAAATTTTCTCTTGTATTATGGCTTCATTATTAAATTACGCGCATACACGCACTGAAGAATAATGGCGAAATGGATATTATATGTAGGTTGATTTGTGCAAAGGATAAGAAGGAAAAAAGAAATGAAAAAGGGGTGGGGAAGAGAGAAGGGAGAGGAGGGGGAAGGGAGAGAGTGGAGGGGGAGTGGAAACAATAGTTGTGCTCTATGTAAATTTTGAGATAAAGATTACATAGGAATAAGATGTTGAAAAAAAAATGGCGAGAGGGGGGGAGGGGAGAGAGAGAGAGAGAGAGAGAGAGAGAGAGAGAGAAAGAGAGAAAGAGAGAGAAAGAAAGAGAGAGAGAGAGAGAGAGAGAGAGAGAGAGAGAGAAAGGGATAAGGGGAATAAGCAAGGTTTAAGAATGAAGAAGACTTGAAAAGTCTCCTACTGCTAGGGCCAGCAGCTCCATGATCATTTAGAAGAGATAGGAGAGTGGGGTCACATTTATTGAAAGTGTCATGTTATATTTATTAAGACTTTTAATTGAAACGTATCTTCTCAAAAATAGGGGACATTTTTAACAGTTAAACATTTTTTTTTTGCCATGCTTTTATTTTTTTCTTTCTCTCTAACTTTTCCAACTTTCTTTTATGCGTGGCTTATACAAACCTCTCAGGAATATTTTACTCAAGTTTTTCTTTTTTTTTAATTTTCTCAATAGCTTTTTGTGTAAAGCTAAGATTAGCTATCCAATTATGATATCGAATATCAAATTGTACCAAGTCTTATTAATAGACCTTTCACATCTTGAAAGAGAATTGATACATTATAATATCACAATTAAATCCCGACCAAGCAGTTAAGATATACTGCAATTGTGATTTTGGAAGCACCAAACAATCTGGCTGAGGTTAACTTTGAAATTATCTGAGTTATCCTTTGATTGCACAACGATGACAAATATAAATGCAGTTGAACGAAAGAGATTAAAAGTAAAAATTTTCTTCTCACAGTTATTTTAGTTCCATGTATTTATTGGGTTATCAAAGAAGTTACAAAATTCAAATATCTAGGTTACTTGATAACATCAGATGGCAGATGCACAAGTGAAATAAGTAAAAGAATATCCATGGCTAAAGTTACATTCCAAAAAATGAAACCTATACTGGCAAATAGAAACATAATTATGACAACCAAAATAAGGGTAAGCAGTAGAGATCTGGTTTATCAGCAGAATGATGAGGATATCATGAACAGAAAAAAGTCAAATGAATTGGTTCTAAAAGAGGCCAATCTTGAGCGATAACTAATTAAAACCATTAGACAGAGGCAACTACAGTTTTTAGGCCATATTTGTCGACATAAGAGTTTAGAACACTTAGCAATCACTGGAAAGATTGAAGGCAAACGCAGCAGAGGTAGACAGAGAATAACTTTTATTGAAAATCTTAAGTCATGGGCAATGGGCAAGGGTAGCAATAACAACTTTATAAGCTTGACTGAGAATATGTATGAATGGAGGAACATGATCGCCAATGTCTGTTCCAGACAAGGTACCTGATGATGATGACTTACTGGGTTATGTGAGTTTCCGGGGCTACTACCCTTACTTTAAAGTTGTGACTTTGTAGGTGTAAGTGACGTAAATAGTTGTAGTTTGACGCTTTTTACTGCTTTCACTTCACCTGTTTCATCATAATTTTATCTTTTTAGACTGAAGACGTCAAATGTGCTCTTTGGGTCTTACTATGGTTTTTTTAATTGTTTTTTTTTTTTTCATTTTGCAATTGTTGTTTGTTGTTGTTTATATGATTCAATCGCGGTCGATTTAAAATTAAGTTCGTTACTCCCTCCCGTCCTCAGCTTAATAAGGAAAGATTACAGTCTTTACTTCTGTGATCTGAAGTTGCACTTAATTTTAGGGAAGACATCTAAAAAACGTTTTTCAAGATTTCTTTTAATTCAAGATTTCACTGTAAATACTGATTTAAGATGCAGCAACACTGCAGTATGAAAAATGAAAATAAAAACCAAGAAGAACAAAATATGTGTCGTTGATTGATGGACAAATAAGCAATATTCATGTAAAGCAGCATTCCACAACTCTGAAATTTAGATAAAAACCTGGTCTAGATTACGTCAATCTTTCAATTTTTTAAAATATTAATTTTTTGATGATTATTACATGATCTAATGGAATAAAAGTTCTCGAAAGCAGGTCTGTGTTAATATAATTGTGTCCATATTTATACCTTCATTCAATCTTGCAAAAATTAAGGTTTTTTTTTTTTAGAAATGGTGTCGAGCTAGACCTATATGCTCAACATGATTAATACTGACATGAAGTAGATTAGAAGGGAGTGTTTTT
Source organism: Plakobranchus ocellatus (assembly GCA_019648995.1). Classification (NCBI taxonomy): domain Eukaryota; kingdom Metazoa; phylum Mollusca; class Gastropoda; family Plakobranchidae; genus Plakobranchus; species Plakobranchus ocellatus. The sequence goes on from BLXT01005793.1 coordinate 217,329, forward strand.
TTAAATCATGGTTAAACTGTTTAAAAAAAACGTTTCTCATTTATTTTCGCGACAACCAAAGCAGTGTCAAGGAAACAAAATGCAGAAAAGCTAACAACCAAATAATATTAGAACTTTTGAGGATAGTTTGATGCATGAAAGGTACTTAACTTGGACTGAAATGTTATTTTCTTGTGATAACTAATTTATCTCCCGTGCTGTCTTTTAAAATAAGTCGGGTGTAATTAATTTAGTTGAACAAGTCATGAAGCTCGGTGAGCGTTGGAAATAGCGACAAGAATGCCAGTTTGTCTTTTGTATGTTTTAGCGATAGAATAAAATTAGAGAAAATCGTAATGTGAGATTTCAAAAAAAAGAAAAAAAACCGATGACGCTTAGTTTGAAAAAGTGATGTAGGACTTTTGATAAAAAAAAAAAAAATTATTTTAATATATGAAATTATTGCACGGAATAGCCTCATCCAATAGATGCATCGTAAACCGTGAAGTATTTAATAAAATAACATACAGTTATCTATTATGACCACCTTCCTCAAACACAGAGCTAAGCATTCACATCTGCACGTATATTTACGTCGTGATGTTTTATATTGAAAAATAATGAATGATTAAAAAATAAATAAATAATCCCAAAAATGCTAATCATGATCAATATTCAGTACCGATCTCAGGGCCTACCTTAGAAAAAGGGTTGGAATAAAACTAATAAGACCTTTATGATAGGTATTTTTTTTTTTTTTTTTT
>BLXT01005793.1:267940-278876 GCA_019648995.1 Plakobranchus ocellatus
CCCCTTAACTGGTCCTTTCTAGAACTCTCGAGTTGGCGTGCGTTCAATAACAAAACCTAAGTCTAGTTTTTTTGTTACAAGGATGATCATTTAGAACCAGGAATGTGATTGACTATTTTATTCCTCTGAATTTTGGGCAAGCCCCAGTTTATGTTTTCAGGTTACAGGCACTCAAAATCCACCATTTTTGTTCCAAATATTTTTTAACACAAAAAACAATATATATACATTAGAAAATTATATCTCTGTAATGCACAATCACAGCCCATATATATCAGTAGCTGATGATACAGTCAGTTGTATGTTTAAGGATAAACTGTCTCTGATAAAGTGAGTTAACATTGTGGACAGTATGTACTATAAACAATGAAAAATAGTAGGATTACAAACCTTACTAGCACAGTATGTCACGGCATGCAGCTGTCCTATGTCAGCAACTAGACTACAGTTGTTGATAATGTTACCCTGGGTTTTGCGTAAATGTGGTAGAGCAAACTGCCAAAATGACAAAGAAAATTTAATTGGAATTTTGTGCATATATGGCCTATAGTACACATATAAAAGAAAATGAGCTCTGTTCTCACCTTGTAAGACTTGAGGTCTCAAATCTGTTTGAACCAGAGTGCAAATTATACTCTGTCATACAAAACTTAAAAGGATTTCAGTCAAAATTTGATCAATGGTTGCATTAATCAAAATTTGAGAACTCAAGCAATGTGGGTCTAAAGAAGACTCATTGATAATGTATCACCAATATAGATAATATTAACACAGTGTCAGTAAACTGAGGACATTGAAGTGCAGAGTAAGCAGGGATATGATCTTTCAAGAGAATTTTGACAAAATTCATAAAAGGAGAAGAGATCAAAAAGGATAGGACAGTTGAAAAAAGATGATAAATGGATGGTTAAAACGAAAGTAATATGGAAAATAAATGCATTTTCTATGTTTAATTCATAAAAGACCTGAACACCAAAATGTAAATGGTAAATAAAAAATAAAAGTAGTGCTAACTGGTTCAGTGCACATAGCCCCTCACAAAAAATTGATGACAAGATACCAGGCAGTTGGCAGGCCAAGGCAACTTGAGCTTGGCACAGAAATGATCTACTTGCCAGTGAACCAGCAAACATCAGTGGCAGTTAAGGAAGAACATTAAATTAAATGCTTTATGGGGAAATGAAGTTATATCAAAGTATAAACATGAGAGATAGAGAGAGAGAGAGATTGAGAAAGAGAGAGAGAGAGAGAGAGAGAGAGAGAGAGAGAGAGGGAGAGAGGGAGAGAGAGAGAGAGAAATGCTACCAAGCAAAATTGTCAGTTCTGGACCCCAATGATTCAGAAGACACAGGGGTATAAGGTGTGTTACTATTTTCCCTTCGACTCACCTTACATGCTGAGAAAATGCTAAAAACATTGATGCCAATAATGTTATGGAAATCTTCTCCAGAGTAGCCATCAATGGGTAAGTGAGGGGGGTCTGAAACCATAAAATTATCTTTTACACAACCTTTTTTTCTAAAATTTGTAGAATGGTAAAAATAATCAATTTTTTTTTCTTCAAAACTTCTGATAAGTCATATTGATATACTATGCCTTGCTACCAATCCTAGTGTGTCAGGATACTTAGATTAATTTGAATTTTGCTTAAAAGCATTTTAAATATGAAATTCTTTTTAAAAAAAATGAATAATTCCAAAAGCTTAAATTTGTGCATGCAGTCTATCGCGCTGCAATTTACAGAAAAACATTAAAGAAGGTTTCAGTTACTGAAAATTTTTAAGGGTAACACATGAATTAGTTTTCTTTAAACGAATTTCTAGGATAAAAAAAAAAAACATACAATGGGGAACTGCATTAACCTGGGACAGTTTTTAATCAGACTTTTCAGTTTCATGAAAAGATTCAAAAGAAAGAAAAAAAAATGCAAAAGGAACCATTCTGATAACAGATTTTTACTTTCATATAAATTTATTGTTTAAATCAAAATAATTGTGTTTTAGTTGTGGACCCAAATATCTCATTCAATGATAAAAAGTTTTAACATTATAAAGCAGCCGTCAATTTTTTCTTGTAATAGTTTGTGCTCCGAGAAACAAAATGCAGCTAGCATTTAATGTTGGAAGCTCCCAACACTTATGCATCACAATGTTTGTCTTCTTTAAAATGAATGATTTGCTCTTTCTAGCCACAGTTTTTAACAGGTCATAAAAAAATAAAGCAGTGGACTGTTTCTTGATGCACCTCTCTTACTCTTACACTTGTACAGACCTGAAACAACAATGCAAATAACAACGCCATAGAAAAACTTCCATCTTTATAACATTATGACCACAAAGATGCCTAAAACCAACATGAATTCTCATTCTTGCCGGGCAATAAATGAAAATAAAAAAATTATGTCGATTCAAAATCAAGTACAAACAAATTTATGTCAATTTGGAGTCAAGTACAAAAAAAAATGTTGTGCTTACAGTAGGAAAAACTTACGGGTTCCTGCATTGTTGATAAGACAGTCTAGCTGGCCATAAAGCTCAATTGCTGTTTCAATCACTCTCTATATAAATAAAAACAGGAAAATAATTCATTTCTTTTCAGGAGCTGCCTTTCAATTTGCTTGAAATAATAATCATATAAAATGTTTTCAAAACTGTTAAATAATGAAAGACAGATGCACTAGATACAACTCATTTAAGTTTTACCACAAAAGTTTGCGTAACAATGTATAAATGATATTGAAAAACACAGTTCTAAATTCTTTACATCCGAATTCTCCTATGACAATTCGAAGAATCTAGTTGTGTTTCAAGCATTTTAAAATGACCCAGTAGAAATCAAACAGAGAATCAGCTAAAATGATCTTAATAATGATCCTCTATTCAGTGCAGACATGCAGAGGTAAAAAAACAGCAAAGCAAGATCCAGATTGTCCTGTTCAGAATTTGCATGAGTAAGAGTCTTTAAAAAAAGTGCAGTTGTGCTTACTGAATGAATGAATGGTGCACGAGAAACATACAAATTCCATTTATCTCAAAATGAAAGACAGTGTCATTAGTCTTAACTCTTTGTGTCCGGATTTTTTTTCCACATTTGGACGGAGTTTTCTCCCTCTGCCCCTTTTCTTTCATATAGTTAGCGGCCGCTGGGAGCGGCCGCTCGATCATCCGTATCGTTCCGTCGGCCGCTGGGAGCGGCCGCTCGGAGTTATAGAGTTAAGTCTAGTGTGGTCAAAATTGCTTTTTAGTTGGCAACAGGAGTGCACTCTAACTTCAAAGCAGAGGCAGTTGCCTTGGAAAAGCGACCCTCACAGTGAAAAACACTTTTCCACCCCAAATACCAAGATAGTCTTCCTCACCAATGTCAAATCTATTCTACAAGGCCTCAACAGTCACAAGAAAGCTCTTTCCAACACTGCATACTATCCTGACAGACATAACCCAAACAACAGCAGAAACTGTACTTCAATGGATTCCCAAGCACTGCCAAATAGTGCAAATAGACACAGAAATTCACAGAGGCTAAAACTTCAATAAAAGCAACAGTCAGATCTCTTCCTCACCAATGTCAAATCTATTCTACAGGGCCTCAACAGTCACAAGAAAGCTCTTCCCAAAACTGCATACTATCCTGACAGACATAACCCAAACAACAGCAGAAACTGTACTTCAATGGATTCCCAAGCACTGCCAAATAGTGCAAATAGACACAGAAATTCACAGAGGCTAAAACTTCAATAAAAGCAACAGTCAGATCTAGATGGAATGAGAATCACCCATCATAGAACAAACAGGATTCCTATCACCAACTGAACAGACAAAATCAAAATCATCACTTTAAAACCATGCCTCAACAAGTATGGCAGCACGTTTTTTACAAAACTTACAGTTGAAGAGACTCCTGATTGCCAATGTGGAACAAACAACAGAGCACTTACTGCAAATCTTTTTGACTCCTCAGAAACTCGACCTGTACAAAGGATGCTCTCTTACTCAAAAAGCGAAATAAACACTCACCCATCTGACCCTCACAGCAGACTTTGTGCTAGCCACTGGTTTATAAATGTGATAGAACTTGCCAGCATTATAAGAACACAAAGAAGAAGCGTAAAGCTGAAAATTTGATTAATGGCTCTCTTGCGTTCTTTCTTTTTCTCTCTCTCTCTCTTTTTTTTTTTATAAAAAAAAAAAAAAAAGGCATGGAATTGTATTTCCAAATGAAAATGTGAGGATTCATCATTTCTGTTTCCCTTCCAACTTCCTCAAAAAACAAAATGCTTCATAAATCAGATAAAATCTCAGATTGGAATTGGATTGTGCAAAACATTATAATGTTTTTTGAAAATGCAAATTTAGATTGCACCAAAAGTAGACCAATGAATCTTTTGTCGTGCATTATGGTTTACAGGAGTATTTGCCTTCTCTTGTCAAAAGCTTGAGGGTGGGAGGTTATATTTTTTATGACAAATGTTCTCACTTTCACTTGACTTTCATTGCTGACATCACAAAGAACAAATTTGCACTGCCCCACACCTTTGTTGTTGAGCTTGGCCTCCACAGCATTTCCTTCTTGTTCTGGAAGGCAGAAGCAAATATGTGTGGCAAACTGAGAAAACCTGTGGGAACTCACTGGAAGGAACTATTTTTTGCTACCTTTAAAATTTCATAACTGCAATTCTAATTCAGATATACAGTGGAACACGTTTAAACCGAAATTCTAGGAAATATGATTTCTATTTTGGTTTAAGCATAGCGTATTAAATAAGTAAAGTTAATAAAGAAGAGTAACCAGCTTTTGAAATATTAAGTTAAACCAATCCCACCCATCGTCACATAGCAATGTGAATGAACACACCTATCCACGCAGCTTTCTCTCTTTTTTATCCATCTCTCTTCTCTCTATCATCTCTTTCTCTTTCCTTTTTAGTTAAGAGGTTCTTGCGCCAGTTATTGATGTAGAATAATAGAGCTTTCCCAATTTCATCATCGCGTAAGTAAGTTTTCCCGACCTGAAGTCCTATACTTTTACAATTAAATCATCGCCTGAACTGAAGTCCTCAACAAAAGGATGGCTCAATTACCGGCTGTGATGCAACAGTGTTTGCTTAGCTTTGCACTGACGCCACGGGATCTAGACATGTTGGGAGTGTCTGGCACGGTCCCGCTGCGTAACTGAGTGGTGGAAGAGAAGGGATGGAAGGGTGTGTGCAGTAGACCTAGACCTAGCCAGACATCGGACCTGCCCATCTGCAATGTGAGGTACCAGTAACAGTAGGCCTACTGTGTTTGCGTGGAGTAATGTGAGGAGGAAAGGGTAAAGCAACGTGTGTTAAAAAAAAAAGGTGTGTGTGTGTGGGGGGGGTTTGTGTCGGTCAGACAGTGACTGGGCTTTCCCAGTAGTTTTTATTTTGCTTTAGCGATAGTAAGGCAGCCAATGCTTTCGGTTTACCGCATGTTTAATAAGGAAGAATAAAAGGAAAAACAGGAAGCTCTTCAATTTCTTTTTGGTTTAGCCGTTTTTTCGGTTCAGCTGTTTTCGGTTTAGGTGTGGTCTACTGTATATATGAATTTAATTCAAACTTAAAAAATAACATTACTAATGGCATGTGAAATGGGGGACAAGGAGATAAAAAAAAAATAAATAAATAAAAACCTCAATATGTACTTCCTTACTAATTAAAAAATTCTATGAATTTTTTTATAATATAAAAAACAGAATACACATTTATAGAATTCTTAGTTATAAAAAAAAACAAAACAAAAAAAAAAAACCTGCTTTTGACATATCTATATGTTAATTTTAAACTTAAGGATAAACCTGAACAAAAGCCCTGAACTGTCAGCAAATCAGTCATTTGTATTGAAAGTATAATTTTAAAAGATATCATATTGATCACATTACAGATATTGCAATGAAAATGAAGGTCATTATAATTTTAGTCCACATCAGACACAAGTTCTGCCAAGCCAAATAAAGTATATTATTAGCCATAGAATAAATTTAACATTATATTTATAGCCAATACTGCAATTCATTTGATTATGTCGGAGTTACCTAGATGACTCTATATATTTTTAGGCACATCATTAAATTTATTACTTTTCAATTACCTTAATCACCCTTACACTTACATCTACTTTTGACCCCCTATGCAAAATTTTGTATAACAGATTTTTAATTTTACCTAAGCTGGAAAAATGAGTAAATCCATACCTTTCAAGTCACAAAACACAACTTTGGCGCCATTTTCAACTGAAATATAGTGTAAAATGTACTTACAAATCACTTCATAAATAAGATAAAGGTAGTCTTTTAAATGCAAAATTAATTTATACTTTTAACTTCTTCAAGGAAAAGAGTCCTTGTTGCTTAACAGGGATATTAAGGCATTGTAAAATACAGGAAGCAGATGAACTTTCACTTGTATCTAAACCCTTAGTAAATGTAGTGGAGAACATCTCCGCAATGTTGATTAAATGATTATATTATTGCTATTTCCCATCAAGGTCTTACATGGTATAGTGGTCGCATAGCAATGCGCCCGATCCTTTTACACCATTTTTTTTTCTTCCTTTTTTTTTGTTGGGACTGCTCAATTGCTTTTTTTTTATTTAAAGCAATAGTATTACTTTCTTTGTCAGCTTTCATACAATTTTAAAAAGTATTCGATATTTACATAATTGAAACTAACAAACACTAATTTACCAGGGTGCAAAAGTCTTAAAATTTTCTAAACTTACCAAATAATAAAATATTCAGTCTATAATTTAGTATAAATCCAGATTTTCTGGAGGACCTAGAGTCAACTAGATCAAGATTTCCCGGCGAACAATTAAAAATACTTTCTAAACATAAGCCCTAAAGAGCAATCCTTCACTTACAAGATTTATTTAAAAAACACACAAAAAAGGGTTTTAAAAGTAATACATTTATACAACGCTAATCAATTCACAAATCATAGATTTGTTAGGATTTTATCTACAAATGAAAGTGTTTTAACAGAGAAAGCAAATTGAAGCAGAAAACAGACAAGACTGTAAAAACGCATTTTCTGGGCTTGAATCAAGATATAAAATATATTTTTGCCATTGGAAACGAGCCCAACTGCACAGCTACCAACATATTTGGATATATGCTGTAGTTTTTTGGTGCCAAAGCATACCAATTCAGCCCCAAGTTTCATCTAGTGGATGCAACCTTTTTTTTTTATTACAGCCTGGCGTTTTGTCAGTCAATCTGTTGGATAAGGGAAAGGGATGACTACACATAATTCTACGAGTTACTAACTGTTGCTGGGCAAGCCATGGGTAAAGCATCTCTGTAGTAACCACAATATATGCTTCACATCAGCTTTTACAAATTAAGTGATGTCTCCAGTATGTTTTGGCCCTTAGGGGTCCAATTTCTCTAGATTTTGCCCAAGGCTAATTAAATGAATATAAAAAAAAAAAAAAGAAAAGGAAAATAGTTAATCATAGTCAATCCTTTCTTTTCCTTTAACTCTTGAATTTCAAAGAGATTTTTTAGGGTGCAGACAAAATTCATGCTCAAGAGACAAGAACAGAGAGACCCGTCAGCGCTGATATATCTGCATATGTCTGGATGGGGGTGAAAGTTACCGCCGATTTATTGGCATACGTTCAGAATAAGTTAATTCCCCAAGGTCTGCGAAGTCAAATTTCTTTTTGAGATCAAAGAAACCAAACGAAATTTTATTCGCTAATGCTATCAGAAATGAGATTCCCATAAGTTGCAAAATCAAAAACTCCTGGCAAAGTGACGATAATCACAATAAAGGGGAGGATCCAATCAACAGGTAAGCACATAAATTTTAGCATGCAAAACAACTCATAATATAGTCATTTTCTGTGAAAACAGATGACAATGGCTATCACCACAGAAATTTCCAAGGAGACAGAGCCAGCCATTGTTTACTAAAAATCATCATGCTCATGAATTCAATAAATGCCTAACTCATTTTTTGGCGGATTTTAGTTGATATGACCATTAAATACAAGGTATCGAGTTCTTGGATATGCTCTGATGCCTAAGGGTAGGCCCACACTCGAGGCAGCATTTCTTCGTGTCCAACAATACAATGTTTTGAAATACTCTCTTTCTTTCGAGCGAGCGCACACCAAGTCGTCTACTTATTGGAGCGTCGAAGTTATCCTTTGAGTTTTACAGCCTAGTCTTACGTCAGTGGCTCTGTTGGATAAGGGAAAGGAAGGGCTATTACATGACCACGCATAATTCTACTGACCATTGCCGAGAGTCTTGTTAAGCAAATTATCAGGCTAACATGTCGGTGGGTAGTGCACACTAAATGCGACATCAGTCCTCCAAGTTAGCCATGACAAGCTGCGTCGCCTCCAGTGTGGGCCTACGCTAAGTGTTCTGCTTATAAATCAGTTACCAAATAACTTGTAAATATAGAATTTATTTATATGCCAAGTTATTTAGCAACTATACCTTTAACGTGGCCCATGCATACTCAAACTTGTTTGCCAAACAATTTTTATCAAATTTTTTGACAGTTTGAAATTTGTCTTACATGCTCAAATTTTTTTGTGCAAACAACAGTTTGTACCCAGAGTGCGACCAATAGTGTTGGCGCTTGCGTTAGCCTTCAATCGAAAAAAAAAAAAAAAGAACAGAAAAGAAAGTGCGCCCCCCCCCAAAAAAAAAACAATGTGGCCATTCTAAATTATTTGACAAGTTGCCATGTACTGAGCTAAATGATTTTAAAAACTATTTGCAAATGGACAGACAATTGGAACTGTGAGACCTTTTTTATAAGTGAACAAGATATTGTTGAACATGTAGTGCCATATCAACAGCTGAAAGACTTTCTTCACCACACAAGAATAACGGAGTATCAAAAAACCACAATGAAGGCTTGTAGATAATTATAAATCATCTGCGCTGCTGGCTCCAGACTTCGAATCGTCTAATTTTGTTATCACCCTTTGAAAACTCATCCACATTGAGCTGGTTTTCTTTTTCATTTCTGATTTTGTGGCATATGTGTACCACTCCCTGTAATTCAGTAGCAGAGCGTCATGGTCAGCTTTTTTTTTTTTTATCTCAATGACAATATAATCTTTACTTCTAACTTTCCATAGTTCAGATAAACTCTGGTCCACTTCAATCAGCTCCGAAATAACTTTTTTCATGTCTTGATAGCACTAAGATAGTAAGAACATGATAATGTAACAAGTAGATCCTTTCTATCTCACAGCAAGTGAAAAAACAATGAGTGCTTTAAAAACAAATTTGATGAGGCCCCCACACACTCAAACAGATAGACAAAAAATATCAACTGAAAACAAATCCATCAAATATTTGACATCAAAATTTTTCGACCATCAAACATGCCTATACACCATAAAAACCTTTCAAAAAATTTTGTACCAATCATATTTGATCAAATCATCAAACAGATTCGAGATTTATGGACCACTTTAAACCTCTTCACTTAAATTCTTTGGTCTACTTATCCCTGAACTAGGCCCATGTTTTCACTGCAACAGTATTTTACGCAGCTCTTAAAAGGCCTAGATCTGGAGGTATGACTAAAATCTAGGCCTATGTAAATCTTGTTCACGCTACATTTATATTACAAGAAATCTTGTTCGCGCGACATTTATAATATAAGAAGACTATCTAAAGTTCTACACGAAGTTAGCAGATCTGCGCATTACTTATTTTTCGCAAGGAAGAAAAAAGAAGGTATAGGAGAGGACTATTTTAACTACTATTGATTTCCTTAAAAACGCTAGATCGTTCTGATTTTTACCAAATGTTGTGACGATTCCGTGACCGATGCCACTTGCACCCCCAGTCACAACAACGACGCGATCTCTGTACCTCTGGGCTTGCAACTCGGCCATTTTGACTGAAGATGATTTTGTTTGTAATTGCCTAGCCTAAACCTAGATCTAGGCCGAGAGAGAAGACAAAGACACATTAGGTTACAGTGACATAACAACACGCAAGATAAAATCATGCCGAAAATGAGCGTGACGTTGAGCGTCGTGTTGAACAGAGACCGCGGACAACGGACACACCATGTAATCCTTGACAGGGGCCAAACCATGGCCCCACTGCTCCAGTCTGCCATCGACCCTGACCAGAGAGCTGATCATTTATATAAATTTGCGATGCGAGAAATCTTAGCAGTAGGCCTATATATGAAAACTGTTCTCACTTTGCGCAAGAGACCCAATGAATCTAAGCCTGTTCGCTTTATAATAATACACCTTGTTGGGGACTTTTGACTCCCTCCTCCCCCTCCCCCCAAACTTTCTTACACGTTTCTTATATTTGCCCTCCCCCTCCCACCTTTTTCCGTAATACTTCATTGATGACGTTATAATAAGAATTATAGTAATAACAGCAACAACAACAACAAAACAACAACAACAACAATAACAACAACAACAACAACAATAATAATAATAATAATAATAATAATAATAATAATAATAATAATATATCGCTGATGGCCTGTTATAGTGTTAACTTATTAAGCATTAACTATAGTTGAAGAAATGCTTTTTCAAAATGTTGAATGACTATGAGTATGACATAATGAAATTTTGCATTCACGCATAATGGTTGTTCTGGAGCTCCCAGTAATTATTGAGTATGCAACTTGATAAATATCAGGATGGCGAAAGAATTTGAATACATTTCCAAAGCAATGACTTATTGTTGCAATCTTAAACTATATAATTAAGGCTTACTACTTTGTGACAAGGTGAACACTCCACATTCGACTATCTAGTGGTTGAAAAGAGAGCTATGAATGAATGACTGTAGTTGAACTTATTTCTTTTATCGATGTAACGGTCAAACTTTTTGTGGACCTTTCGTGACATCAACAACAATAAAACAACAACAACAACAACAATAACAACAACAACGACGACGACGA
>BLXT01005793.1:280129-294043 GCA_019648995.1 Plakobranchus ocellatus
TTTTTTTTTTTTGGAAAAAAAGGGGAAGGGGGGGGGGTGTCCCCTTTAAACTAGATGCCCTTATTAATTGTTCAAATTGCCTTATCTACACATTACTTTTATCTTCGGACTCATGAGATTATCTTCTTGTTTATGCAGCTACTACTAAGTGCTTTGCTGTACACACTTGTACAATATAATCAAATAATCTTACTTATGATGGGGTAATGCTATTGCAAAGGATAAAAAGCTGTCCTGAGATATGCAGGACCCCTGTATCGTGGGTTCAAGCCTCGCCACCGGCGTCCTGGCTTGAAGGAGGGCCTGAAAGCCTGAGATACCTTGTGGACAGTCTATAAACCAAGAGTAATGCTAAGGCCCTCTACTTCTATTTGAACAGAAATGACAAAGACATCCCTCATTCTCGTAAGACTAGTGCAGCGTTGGATGGTGAGAGGGAGAGAAATTAATCATGATTCTAGGGGATCTGTTGGTAAGAAAAGCGCACTGTGATTCAGCGCCCACCTGTTCTGCTTGTTTTTGGAACTTCTTGAACTACCGGGGTACTTTTGCAAAGACTATCTCAACGATAGTGGCAAGAAAGATTGGTAGGTTCCAAAAAAAAAACCGAAAATCTCCACTTCTTGACAAAGGCGTGTTTTGCCATTATAATGCCAATTTGAATGAGCGGTTGATCCCTCTTTCACATACCACAAAATGAAGAGTGTCTGTGGTGGCTGAGAAGATTCTGGAGACATTGATCATCTCAAACTGATGCCAATGTTTGGATCAAAAGTGTCCCGAGGGTTTTGTGTTGAAGGTTGACGCACAGTCCATGACAGTAGAAATATGTGCATGTATGGAGTACTCAGACTTTCTCTTTATTTTCACAATGTTGAGATGACCCAAACAAGTGGGGCGTCGGTGGCACAGTGGATAGCTAATCCGCTCTGAGTTCATGCAGGGATCTTTTTGTCGAGGGTTCGAGCCCTGGCCTGGCAGAGGACCTGAAAGCCTGAGATCATCTTGTTGTGGACTGGCTATACAAAGACCAAAAACTAGACCCAGGCAAATGAGTGATGATAAAACAGAGACAATGAGAACACCAACAACACTTAGGCTTCCTATAAGAATAATGCTATTGCTTTCAGTTGCATTCTTCTTTATGCCACTATCACTGCTGCTGCTGATGTTAAAAAATGCTTCTGCAATGATAACAATGAATCAAGCGAAAATAAACATGGTTGTTTACCGCATAGCGCCCACTCAGACTCCACGTGATCGAATTCGCATTAATTTAGATCGCTCCCGATACTTATGTGTGTGTATGTGTGCACGAGCGTGCATGTCTTGCACAGGTAGACGTGCATACAATGTATTAAATTTTTCTTCCTGTTTCTTTAGGTTGACGGTCGTTTGATAGAGGAAACTCGGCCAGCTATCCACCTTTCTGGTAAACCTGTACCAGTATCTACCCGACGAGAGATAAAGAGCTTGAAATCATTAGTAAAGTTATTAGCATACTTTATGGTAAAAGCATGCATATCTGAATAAAACTTTGCAATCAACATTTCAATATTCTCATCATCGATTTCTATATTTGAAAAAATCTGGAGAAAGGAAAAACCCCATATATGAACTCATATTTTATATTTTTTCCTTTTTGAAACTTATTCCTAGTGACTTTTTCCACGCCTATAAGTAGTAATATAAGGATAGAGATTAACTTTTACTCTCGTGCCGATACATTAAAACTAACACGTAGTAGGCCTATAGTGTTGGATTGACAATGCCAACTACTGATTTATACATTAACGGTAGTGTTATTAAAAAAAAAACAAAAACAAAAACAAAAAAAACATGCACACATCATACCCAACTTCTCGCTTAATAATAGGCAAGATCTGAATAGCGGTGCTTTCGATGCGAAGCTTTACAAAGGAAATCGAATTCAGGTGTAACATAATAATTTGAAAGGTGAAGATCACCACTCTAACGGTTGCATCTATTTATATAATATTTCTTGCATAAGGTTTCTTTACGTTATTTTTTTTGTATTTGAAGTCTATTTTTTAATTGGATTTTGTTCCAATGTTTCTCTAGTTTGTAGTACATACAATCGGATTTAATAAAGTTTTGGAATAAAATCCATTGGCTTTTTGAACAAATTTATTTTGTTATAGATTACCGGTAGTTAGTTTTTAAGTAAAATGCCTACCATTTAGTATCATAAAGAATGCGGTATAAAGGTGTGAAGCTGCTACACATGTACAAATAATTACTGACACATTGCTTGGTTGATTTTTTTTTTAGGCACTTTTTTCGCATGTATCGTAGAAATTATGTTTGTTGTATTTTTACAATGCGAGAGACACAATACGGAATATTTTCAATGTGCTTTTTATGTATGTTGACTGAATAAAGAATAAATAAATAAAATTGATTGTTTATTGGTATACCCAGTCCACCATTAAGCGGTGATCTCAGGGGACACATTGCTTGGTTGTGGACTGCTTTCTTCATACAATTTATATTTTTAGGGGGGTTGGTTTCTGTGTCTATGTGTATGTGTGTAATGATAATTGCAGCCATTATGAATATAATCTCCATTTTCTCGATGTTGATGAGAAAAGAAAACTTTTGGCTAGTTTAGAAATTGATAATCTTAGTAGCTCAAAAAAATTTCGCATGTGATAGAGAATTCTTTTTTCATTTTTCTGGAACCTCAGTTATGGTACTCTATAACCTGCTTAAATATTTGCAAATTATATAATGGCTAACGATGAGAAAGGATTGATTTTTAAAATTAAACCTAGGAGCTGATTACTGAGGCAGATTTCAGTCCAAGGCCTTTTATTTGGATGAAAGTCTGTTTACTTCAAGACTTATCTAAATTTGTTTCATTTTTTTAACCATTACCATTCTTCTACACAATACAAATTAGAAGTCGTATTTTTAGTTTTAAAAAGCGATTGACATAAGGAAAATGTATTTTAAAAAAATCAGCCAAAAAGATAAATTACATAGCTCAATTTCTGTGGGTTCTTTAAAAGCCAATCCACGCACAAAAATAGAGGATCCACGGAGTGTCTTATTTAGGTTGATAAAAATCTCCCACCTAAAAAAAGGACAAGCCCAGGGCACCTAGTATAATTTGGGTGTAATGTATGCTTTAAACTTATCTTTAAAACCCTGTCAATGTCATGTCCTGAAAGTGAAATGCTTACTATGATTTTTTTTTTGGTTTTTGCAGGCATTAAAAATCTTAAGGAAAAGAAGTAATAGAGGTTTGTGCTATACTATAGACAGAATTTTAGTCGATTCGTACATAAAATTAAATAATTTCAGCCATTCTTCAATAAATGTATACCTATACGTAACTGCTGCTCTTGTGGCGTAACTTGGATCACTAGAACCACAAAGACTAAGTTATAAATGTATGACTACTGCTAGTACTAGTACTAGTACATCATGGTTGCTCTAAATTTTCCTGCTAAATTCTCTCTACAATGTATTGGCAATTATTATCCTTAGAATTATGAGCTAGCTGCATAAAACAAAAGGTACAAAGCCTAACGATACAACATGTACATTTCTATATTTTACACATTGTAGCCTCTAAGCTCGGAACCAAAATATCTTATAAATGTCATCAACACCACTACAATTTGGACTACATGTATTGATTACAAATGTACATATGGAAAGTTTTAATGAATGGACACAAATAAAAACACAAAAACCTACAGAGAATTTTCAGTTTCAACTTTAATTTGGAGAGTATGTCCTTGGAAAAACATTTTCCAATTAACAAAAAATATACATGTACATGTATGTCATTGCTTCATAGTTGCCTCATATTTAGATCCAAAAAACACATGAGCCCTTAATCTGTTCAATATGATAAGCTGAACTTTCTGCGGATGAAACATCAGATCTTAATAAGATGAACACATTTATTGGTATAGTCAAAGTCTCTTTTATTGAGTTTTCATTATAGGTCCTATTTTTAAGACCTCAACCAAAAAAAGCTCCTCTTACAAAAAAATAAAAAAAAATAAAATAAAATAACATGCTTGAATAATATAGATATTGGAATTTTTCTTCTCTTGATGCAAAGTGAACTGACATCAACTCTCATAAATCAAAGAAAACAACCTACCCAATCACCATGAACAGCAAAAAAAAAAAAAAAAGTAAAAAAAAAGAAATTCCCACTGTTTTCTTGTCTTAGTTTCATTTTTTCAGAACGTCCGACAAATCTAGTCACTGAATAAAACACTCAATACATCATTGCATGCAACAACACAACGCAAAAGAACCAGCAAAGAAATAAAAATGAAAAGCTTCCAGAAAAGGAGCTTCCTTAAGGTAAAGGTTTGGTCCATTCCCATGGAATTTGGATTATATTGTATGAGGTTTCCATTGAATTTGATTGTACCAGGCATGCCACCTGGGGAAACTAAAAAAGCCTGAAAATTATCAGTGGCTTAAAACTATTATTTTACCAATGGTCTTTTTGCTTTGTTGTGTTTCACATATCCTTTTGTACTGGTGAACAAAAGGTTTACTTTTTAAGAACATAAATTAATGATGGAAAAAAAGTTGTTGATAAGATTGTTAAAAGCCTACTGTAAGCAAGCCAGAAAGTTTACACTAACAGTATAGTAAAGTGGGTCCCACGTTTAGTCCAAGCATCGGTGAACCAGGAGTAGGGTCCTGATTGTTCTTGGCATACGGCATTATGAGGTAGTTTGCCATTGCTTCCCTTCATCGCCCGGGTCTTAAGGGACCCAGCTACCCATTTTTAGTGCTGGATTGACACAGAGGAACGATGAAAAATTGACTTAACATGGACTGGGATTCGAATCTCAGACCTCTGACTTCAGTAGTCAACTGCCCTATCAGATGAGCCACTGCTCCACTAACAGTACTGCTCAACAAAGCTCAACTAACATTATGCATATATGTAAAAGTGCATGTTGATGGTGAAGATGTGTGAAAATTAATACATACATAAATTTAATACAGATGTATCCTGCTTTGAATGGCAACTCTGTGTACCATACCCAGTCACACATTATATACATAGTAAAATATTACTGGCAATTGGGTGTATAACACTCATCTCTTCTTAATAAGCTCTAACACTCATATTAACTCAAATCCCTTGTTTTTTTTCCTTTTAAATTTGTCTCAAATTTTATTCCGGGCTTCTTTCTCAGCAAGATTAAAGGGAATTCATTGGTAAAAGCAGCTTCTTATAAAAAAAAAAAAAAAAAAACCCAAATGTACGTGTCGTTTGACAAGGAAACAAATCCACTGTGTAATGGTCAAAGGATACTTTCAATTCCATCCATTTTATCTGGGAAAACTTTCTGAAAAACTTAGCCAAGTTTTATATGCCTGGTCAAGACATCACAATGGATGACAAGCATGTTCCTTTTTTTCCCCAAAAGCTGCCGATTTATGCAGTGCATGATTATTGGATGAAAATCTTTTGGGTTTGTGAATCTGCCACAACTTTTTTGTTCTTAGGGCACTTCCATAGCTTGGAATCTCTTCTTTACTGACTTGTGCAGAGAAAGCTAAAAAACTGTGACCTCATTGACATAAAATTTTTAGGGCATTGGTTGTAATATCAAATAGGCAAAAACTTCTTTAAAGCCCATACTCTGGCTGAATCAATGCCAGAAAGAAGCTTACACTTATGGCAACAGGAAAAATAACAAAAGATTTCTGCCTGAAAGGTTTGGAAAGAAGAAAGTTCTACACATTGATGTTGATGACTGCAGGTTTCATTTCATGCAAGAGTCCACTCTTGTTTCATACCAGAGCAGGAAAAAAAAGAGAGTGATTTTCTTCAACACCATGCATATTCAACTTAATGCTCCAAACTCCAAGGGCCAAGATTAAGAATACGCCAGAGACCTATAGACAAACACACAGACAAAAAAAAAGCGCACATCAACAGTCACCCAAAACAAAATTTGAGGGGACATGGATGCCATCTACTAAATGTCTTTACAAACAAAAAACAAATCCATATATTCACTCATACTTTCCTTTTTCAGCATTTTTGACCTGGCTTCTATCGTTTGCAAGCTTTCTAAAAGAATAGGTTTCCTTATCATGAGGACAGCCATCAAGGGCTTAGTATGATCGCTCACTGGTTGCAGTACATATCTAGAAATGGTCTAATGTCCTTTCAGCCCAACAGCTCATCAAACAGATTAAATCTATTGCTCAACAAAATGCTACCTACAAGTACAGCTGCAGCTACTACATTTTTATCCGCAAGATTAAGGAAAAAGGAATTCAACCAAATGAGATAGTCTTTCTGCCCTTTGGAGAAAGACTGCAAGCAGACCAGTTTGTGAGAAATTTTCAGCAGACTTTCAGCAATTGGGTTCTTTAAATATTTTTCTTACAATAAAATTCCCTTCGCAAGATATACTGTTTAGCTCGTTTTGCTGTTGGAATCATTTTCCAATGACTTTTCCTTATGTGTTTTTAAACTTTATAAACCTATCAAAACTGTTTGCACACAAATCGTGTGTGCATAATAACATGCACATTTCTGTGTTGGATGATTTTAAGAGTGCAGAAATCTACTTTCACTTTTAAAAAAAGTTTTACTGCCTTTAATTGTTTAATTCATCCCTGAATAAATTTTAGTAATCTTGTTCAAGTAATGTTGGCATTTTTTTCATTACATAAACAATATGGGTGCAATTAACCCAGTTTTGAAAAAAGTTATTAAAAATACATGTGAAATGGTCACAAACGACATAAACTGTTTTCAAGAAACATATTTTGATGAGCTTAACGCATTCATTTTCAACTCTTGAAGATCACATACAATTTTCTCTCAATTGTGTCAAAAGCTAGCACATTCATTTTCAACTCTTGAAGATCACATACAATTTTCTCTCGTATATATAGTTTACAAGTAGTAAATAAAAAAACAAAAGGAAAACATAAGTTCCAAGGTGTATTAATAAGGGAAAGGCATTAAAAAACAATTCTATGGAACATACTTTTTATATGGACCAGGGAAAGAAATCAGTATGCTCAATGAAACAACATAAAAACTGTAAACACATTGTTGAAAAAAAAAATTAAAAAATTCACAATTACGGAAATATGTGTGTTAATTTTTAGGACTTCATTGTGGAAAAGACATTAATTGTTGAAAAATATATAAATGTAAACTTCCACCTCAATAAAAAATGTGACAATTGTGTCAAAAGCTGCCTTTCCAAATTTTAAGACTGATGCTTTAATTATTTTGTTGCCCTTTAAAGTGCTTTTAAAAAATCTTCGTCATTTGCTTGAAAGATCATAACAAATAGACTTTATTAAAAGACTATTATTGACTGAATTCCCTTTCCCTTGCAAAAAAAAAACCAACTTATAGTTATAACAGCTTATTCTGAATGTTACAATATGCATTAATATATCCAATGTTTATCTCTGTTGTCATACTTGGTACACAGCATACTTGCAATAACATAAACTTGAATAACAGCATATTAAAAAAAAAAATGTTTGTGCGTCAGGCTATTCAATAACATTTAATACGCAAATCTGTCATAAGCTAAACAATCATCAAACAATTTTTCCTCTCTCCTTGAAATAAAAAAATCTTAGATCCACACAAAATCTGATTACCAGACTCATACTCTTTTTCCCTCTCAACTTTACCAACACTAAGAATCTGAATCTTCATGTGGTCTCTTTCTTCCTCGTCTGGCATTTTTCTGCTCTTCCTCCCCAATTTCTTTTTCAATTTCAGCACAGGCTCTTTCAATTTCATAATTTTTACTGACAAGGCCGACCCAAGTTGTCTCTAAATCTCTCAGCTTTTCTCCTGCTTGAGTTTGTTCTGTCTTACGCTGCCAATTGATTTCCTGAATTTTTTTGCGCAGGTCCTGAAAGAAAAAAATTGAGACTGATTAATAATATATATGCAATATTTTTCAGATCTGTGAAATCAGTGGGAGACCCCCAAAAAATCGCCCCTGATAGAGGAAGTAGTTTACATTATTATTTAAACTGATGCATAGGCTTTGCACCATTACTATCCCATTATGTTGTGAGGTATAAGAATTGCTGCATGTATGAAAACTAATTTTGATTATCAAAAGCCGATGAAAACAGAGAAAAAGTTTATTTCAGTGCAATGATCAAAGTAAATGTATTTTTATGTGTTTTGTTATCTTTATTTTTCACAGTTACATAAGATTAACTTTATTTCTATGATATGTGCATATTCTACTGACATTATGCAGGAACAAAACGATCTCAAATAACAATTAAATAGGTGTATTTTAGGCATCCCTGAGTTGGCAGGTAATAAATTCATTTACAAAAGAGCAGAAATGAAGTCCAAAGGACTGATTCACCTATTAAATAATTAAAAATTTCGTTCCTTACTAAAAAGAAACAAGTTGAAAGATACAAAATTGCTTAAAATTTTTCTTTTTCAGTGCTAGTGGTTTTTTCACTTATTTCTAAATCTTAACAGGTAAAACTCAAATAAAGAGGCTCACATACTTTACAATCACCACTGAGCTAGGGTGTACAACAATGCATACCTTTTTGACAGATATCTATTGACCCATGAATGATGAAACTTACTTTTTAGCAATGACTCCATTATCGGTACTAAAAAACGAACATTGCTGCACAAGTGAAAACAGGCCCCAGGCTGTTGACTTTATGAGAAATAAAATTACATAAAAAAGAGGGAAAAAAGGGACCATTGTGTGATTTTGTCTTTAACTGGCATTGTGGTTTAACGCGGCATTATTTTTAAAAACTTTCCTGCACTTTTTTTGCATTTTTTCTCATTTCTCTCTATATATTTTTATAGCGACCAAAATGAGATTTTTAAAGGTTTTTTAAAATAATTTCTTCATTTCACGACATTTTAGCTTTGCCAAACTGGCACCTTTTACTCTAAGGGGAAACCCAAAGTGGAGAAGACACAACTTGTAATAGACTTCGAGGCAGACTATGTGTCGCAGTTATCGTGCTTTTAACAACTCTAAGTTAGCCTGATTATTTGCCAGGGATGCCAGTGGCCTCGGACAAAAAAGCAGGAAACTTGTATAGTAAAAAAGAGTTTTTTCAAAGCTGTAGGTAAAGCATAATTGACTTTTGAGTAATAAAAATGAGGCAAAAAGTCGGAAATCCTGTTTAAATCGGAAAACTGGCATCCCTGATTTGCGTAACAAGAGGCCTCGTGGTTCACATGATTTGTAGAACTAAACAAAATTTAAAAACAAAAAAAATCTTTATATTCTGGTCTTTTTGGGATTAGCCCTTATGCAGAAGCTCTATGGCTCTTCAAAAGAGCAGTCCAATCACACACTTCATTACCACCACAAACATCAGGATCACACTTACCAAAACAATCAGAAAAACAAGAGAGCAAAATGAGGGAGTTGTTTTTTTACATCAGCATTTTTAGGGAAGTTGCAAAACCTCTGAGCATTACATCAGATTTAAGATAACACAATTATTTAAGTTTAGTTTCAATTTTTACCTGCAAATGCTTCTGGGCCTGTTCGATCATGCTGGAGAGAACTGTATTATATGAACGCCAGGCAGGCGCTCCATACTCCGACATGAGCTCTAAGTTTAAAATACGTAGAGACTGGTGTTCCAGCTGTGCTTGAGAATTATCTACACAATCTTGCCATGCACTAACATCTGTCATCTTGCCAGCAGGAGGGGTCGGCAACTCATACCGCTTCATGCTCATCATGTCCATTGGCAACCTGGCCTGAAATTTAGAGACAAACAAAAAAAAAAAAAAATTATTGCTTGATGTCATTAAAGATAACAATTATTCTAAGCCTATTGCTATTGTCAATTAAAATGTCAGAACTCTCTTAAGTTTAAGCTCTATGTTGATAGAAGGTTGGCTGCAGATTATTCGACACATGAATGAAATGCAGGTATTGGTCAACTGTAGATTTAGATTGATTACATAAAAAGCACTAAATGCATAAAACAAGTATCTCAAGACCCTGGCAAGTAAACTGAAAATCCATTTTGAGCATTTTAAATCAGTGATAGAGCCACAAACCTCGTACAATAAAATAATACTTTACAATGGTGAGAACTGGATATGGGAGTATACAATTTTGTGACAGGAAATATTGCAATTATAACTTTCTGGAACAAAAAGCAGTGAAGAGGAAAGAAAAACAAAGTGAAAGTTCTTTTTTTTTTTCAAATTTGTAACATATCCACATTTCATTGGATTTTGATGCATAAGAACTAGAAGATTTACAATTTTATAATAACCCTAAAAAAGTTCAATTAATTAGCCATCAAATGACACAGGATCAAAATGACCCAAAAATTCCCTGTTGATCTTTGGCTTTTGTCCATTTGCCGAACTGAGGCCAGAAGATGTACGGAGACTTTGAAACATTCATCAGGAGACCTGTTTCTGTTTTTTTTTGCACAAATGTTGGTAAAATAATCAGTTTAATATTTTTATCTTATTTGATTCTTGAACTATTTTGTAATCATGCAACTGATAATGGTAGGACAGAAAAGTCATCATGCTATTGACAAATTTAAGAATTGAAGAAGTCTCCACCTTGAACAGAAAACTGGGAGAGGACAAGATCCTAAGGAGTCACAAATTATGAGGTTTGTCTTATGCCTATACTAAGGAGACTAGCCAAAGAGAGAACTGTGTATTCACGCTGTAGAAATATTTTTTTCCTATCATTTGCTTCCTTTTTTTTTTTTTCAAATATTACAATGGAGAGACACTTCTGAAATTTGTTTTATATAAAATATCTTCAGGTTATTACACAAAATATAGTCACCTGTTTTGGCCATTCACAGTAAAATGCCAGGACATTTTTAAAGAGATCTCTTGGCATCACTGAGAGAGAATTGAGAAATAGAACGGAATGAAGCTTGAGATTGTCCAAAAAGCTTGGACAGTAAGGTATGTTTATTGACTGCACATTACTGTGTGCTTAGTGAATCTCTGCCAACGATCATGGCAGCAAATAAGATTTTTTCCTCAATGATTTGTCTGAGGAACTGTGCAATGACTTATACTAAATTATAGACCATTCAAGGGAAAGACATTTCCTCAGCATATCTTCACAGCATACTGGCAGAAAAAAAAAAAACTATTTGCAGCAACAGTCTGAAGCAAAATAATTATCCAGCGTACTTACGTGTAGGCAATTGACATGGATAGAACAGCATTTTATTGGAAACATCATTATCAATAGGAAGCTATTGTACATTATATATAATTTTTTTTTTAACCTTTCTGATTTTCAAGAAAGATTGCGCTGCTGCAGAATTTGCAGAAAACTGAAAGGCAAAGTTTGCTACCGAAGTGAAAAGTGCACGGCAAACAGCTAGTGACTTTTCATCAAACTGTGTGCTTTTTCAGGGATGCTGAGTGGACGCTGATGAGACATATATATATGTACATGTTTTTATCAGATAACATAAACCACGATTATCATGCTGTCCACCAGTCTACCCTGAATAACATACAGATGCTGCAACAGGAGACACAAGGTGACAGTATGGAGTCACAGTATCACAGCATCACAGTACAAGGTAGGCCTACAGATGGTTTGAGATTTTTTCAATTGCTGTCTTTGTGATATATATATAAATTTTTTTGGATTGCTTTTATTGTGTTTCAAAAAAAATTTCATCCTCTCTCTTTTTTCTTTCAGGGCAAAGGAAGTTTTGCAGACTTGACAAGAGCCTTTATCCACCCTACCAGATTCAAAGGAATTGCTTCAGCTCTAAGCATGATAGAGGCGAGGTCAATGGGGAAACCCTGAAGAGAGCTGTAGCTTAGGGGAAAAAAAAATTAAAAAAAGAGGAACACATAAGCCATTCTCAAACCCACATAGGGATTGGTAAGAGGAGTATAATTTTTTGTTCAGTATTATCTCAGTGAGGTGTTTATCATGTTGAAAAGTATTCTATCATTACTAATTACTATGCCAAGCCTTCCAGTTCCAGTTACCTTGTACACAAACTTTTATATTTTTTTTCCAGCTTTTTAATTGATGCTGAGACATTGATTTGATCAAGAGTTAAGCATGGATATAGGACTAGATCTAGATGTAGGTCTAAATCAATCTTGATTAAATTTGTCACAGGCTATGGAAGTCTTAGATCTGGTAATCCTTACCATCTGCAGTCCCCATGAGTTACTGAGGGTTTTTTTTTAAGGCTATTGATATTACTGACGAAATGAAGGGTTAAATAAACAAAGTGACTGTTTTCCCGAACACTAGGACTCACTAGGCAAAACAAGCGCAATGGTAGGCCCTACTTTAAGGGACCTGTGCTTGTACCTGTGCAGTATGAGTATGAGTATGCCCGTGTTATTGAAGTCTCTCTCTCTCTTTTCCTTTATAAAAATAAGTCGTTCGGAAAAATAAGTTCGGGCTCTATTTATCCGAACATTCGGGAAATCAGGTCTGCCTAAAAAACACTTGGGTTGATTTTCAAGGTCAGATTCAGTTCCGCAAGATCTCATGAAACTGTCTTTCATTTACAACTATTGCGTTTCATTTCTTAATTGGGCACTGGTGGAGCACTACGGTCCCTACTCTGTCCACCTGAGGAAGTCGGCCATTTCGATTATTTGGCGTCAGTGGGTGGGCAACAAGTGTTATCAGTGTCTAGATCTAGATATTAAATCTAGATCTACATCTAAAATGTTGCCTCTTCATTTCATTTGTAGCTGATGGTATGAGAATATTTTTTTTTTCTAATTTCCATAGAAATAGAGCCAGCCGTTTAAGAAACATCATAAAAAAGCACATCGAAGTAGCAGTAGTTTGTATACCCATCGGCGTTAAATAATCGAAATGGCCATCCACTTTAGGACGAAAACTGAAAGGGACCGCAGTCCTCCACCAGTGCCCTTAATTGGACTTGATCAACTGAAACTCACTTCGTCAGTATTATCGATCTTGTAGCGACCGCAGATAATAAAGATTACTTTAGATGGTCAAATAGACTTACTTGGACCCTTTCCATCTCATTTTTAATTATCTCCGTTTCGAATGCATGATAATTTGGGTTGGGAAGATAATCAAGATAATTTTTTGTTGGCCTATAACGGCGAGTCTCTTCTTCGACAAGTGCTATTGCAGCTTCTTTTACGCCTGGATCATCATAACCTTGGTCAAAATAAGGCAATGCATCAACAACCACTTCGCCTGCCATCTTGTTTGTTTCACAAGCCGTCAAGCCGAACTTGCAGATATTTACACACACAAAAAAAAGAAGAAAACGAAAGTAGACGCAGGCGGCACTGAAATATAAACAATGGGCAGGACCTGAAAGAAACTTTACTTGCCAAAACTTGCCAAATTGGTACAAATTTCAACTTGGTGGAAAAAATAGGTTGTTTTTTGTTTTTTTTTTTACACTTTTATTGTCGATAATGTGTCCTCTGGCAGGTGTATTCATTATAAAGTAGTAACTGTAGTTTAAAGCCAGGCATAGACCAATGCAATTTACCTCACAGAACCGTCTGCCGGCAGATTGCACAGATCGCACGTACAGTCTCGAGCGCATTCACTAATGCAATCGGCCGCATGACCACATGCGTTCGAGCGTGCCCATTGGACAACATGTCGTCAGAGGAGAAACTTGCTTTAGCAGCAATCGCAATTTCTGTTGTTGTTAAAAAGAGAAGAAGACGAAGTCGAAGAGAATGGGTAAAACAGTGGCTGTTAAAGCGCCCTAAGCAAAGTCACACCACTTTGCTAGAGGAGCTACGGTTACATGCAGCAGTTAAAAAATAAAATATATATATATATATATATATATATATATATATATATATATATATATATATATAATATAATATAATTTCTACATTAGATCAATAGTGTTTGGTATTTT
>BLXT01005793.1:414169-429809 GCA_019648995.1 Plakobranchus ocellatus
CTCTCATTGCTAGACAACAACTTTAATTATTTTGAATTTTTATCTTTATTTAAAAAAACAAATAAAAAAACCCAAACTCATTTCAAGTTTTCAAGTTGTTAAAATGAAGTCCTCTTTCAGCTTGGCATCGTATTTTAGGTAACAAACTGCATGAGACGTAATTCGTTTTAAGTATTTTTGCCTTGGATCAAATATAAGGACAAAGAAGACATATGCTTCAACACACATATACACCCACAACAAGAACAACGATATATATATATATATAAGGAATGATTCAAAATTTTGTTTACTTGAAAACAAAAAAGTCCTAAATTATTTTCACCTGCAAAGCGACTACTTGCTGCATCTTCAACATTTGTTCTCTGCAAGACTTTTAACATTAGATTATGTCTGTTACCATTGTTGTGAAACTTAGATGCCAATCTATTATACTGTACCATAGGAATTGAATATCGTTTAGTCTAGATGGAAAATATTGCTGGCATTAAAACAAAAATCAACGAGTAAGAACAGAGGAAAACCTTTTTATTTCAGATATTTAACATAGTATGTTAAAACTCTAGTCCATGTGCTCTACATGGCCCAAACATACAACTTTCGTTCTTTCGTGAGTCATCCATATGGCATACTTTTAAAGCACTTGACGCCGCAATGTTCACTTCTTACATGATATGTTTTACCTTGTTATTTTGTAATGAGCTTTATGTGTCACATATGGAAAGACTTCAGTTGAGACCAATAAAGTCATTAGAAGTTTGTAATTTTTGCATCTTCAAACCCTCGATTTGCTGAATCTAGGAACCAATATCAGATTTAATTATGAGATAGCAGGGAAGGAGAGAGGCCAGTGTTGACTTTTCATAATTTCTTAACATTTACACCAGAGTGTGTGTCAGTGACCTAAGCCTGGCTCATGATGTCCGTATAGCGGAGAAAAATATATTCTGTGTTTATGAATAAAACATAAAAAAAGAGTTGCATTTTCGTTTTTAATGGTGAATCATTTTAGACTTTGCTTCTTTTCTTAATAAAACTATACTGTCACAAAACCCCAAGTGTGTTACTGTTCAGGTAAAAGATTAATACAATCAAAATGTTTGAAAATTCAAACGACTTAGCAAGACATTATTGCTTCTTATTATCTGATAAATAGACTTCTTATCGCACATGACTAAATCCTCTTGAGAAAAAATATTATATATATTTACATAGTACTTCTACAACTGGACAAAACGATGTGCATTGAGTCAACACGCCATTGTTGCTAGTGACTAATCTTAAGGTCAAATGTACTAAGTTCAATTTCTCAAAAACTATGCCAAACCGAGAAAAATGATTATTATTCAGATTAAAAGGACTTAAAAGTGGCTCTTGTTAAAAAAGTGTGACTATATATCGCTTGGGGCTGCAAGAGAATAGTTTTTGCCTATCCTGAAAACTTGTATCTAATGCTCTATCACGCGTGGACTGCATGATCAGTGAATTGACAGCCATGCGACTGCTCGATTAATTCGACCACGGTATAATAGCTAGAAAGTGAATATAGACTATTCAACGTACAAAGAAATGTTCTTCATGAATAATAAAATGGAAGGATAGGGTAAAAAATGTTCTCCTGAATACTGGCCATTACTGTATTCTGAGTAAAATATAACCAAGCGAATAAAGCCATGCTGAAATAATTAGGGCAAATGGTTTTAAAAAATGGCTTCCAAAGAGTAACTCTCTCTTATCAATAGCCACGACACTGTTCACACCCAGTAAATACATTATTCCACAAACAAAGAAATGTACTTCTTATGAATAATAAAATGGTAGGATAGGGTAAACAATTTTCTGCTGAATCCTGGCCATTGTTTTATACTGAGTAAAATGTTACCAAACGAACAAAGCCATGCTGAAATGAATAAGGAAATGACTTTAAAAAAATGGTTTCCAAAGAGTAATTAATTCTTTCCAATAGCTACGACACTGTTCAAAACCAGTACAATAAAATGCTGGATGCGTGCATAAGCACTGAAAATAATAGACTTTAGTGGATTCAAATATAAATCAATATATAAGCATGTATATTATTATGATGCGCTTTTTTTCGAGTGACCAAATGAAGTCAATGACTTTAGCAAACACATAAAAATCAATAACTCTTGAGGCTTTTGTGAGTGCTTAAAATTTGTAAGACAGGTGAAATTGACTTGAATTTTGAAAAGTAAAAACGATCTCAATATTTTGTTCTAGTATTTAAATAGGCTGATTTATTGAAGGAAAAGCGTTGCACTTTCTGGCTGATAGGAAAAAAAAACAAAAAAAAAAAACAAACTTTCGAATTTCTCCATTCAAAAGGGTTTTTCTGTTAGTGTTCAGATGTTTGAAAACACCATTGTATTTTTATGATTATAGGGTAGCAGGAAGAACAAAAGATCACAGAAAATGTAAATAAAATAGACCCATGAATATAAGCTGTTGTGTATGTGACTAATTCTCTGTGAAATGAGTCTGGATCTAGACTCTGAACGGCTGGTCTTTTGATTTAGCCTCGTATGCATGTAATGTTCACACAAACTCTGATTCGGCCTCGACTAGGCCTATTTTAAAATAACAATGCTATTATTGTTTCTAGCTTTGTTTACCTAAATTAGATCTAAGACTTAAGTTACAAAAATTACGTTATTTTGGACAGCTGTCTGACGCGGTTGGAAAGATTCACAAAGATGAGCCTATGGGCGAGTTCGCTGAGTGCACTTATGACTGCAAGTGCCCTTGATTGCTGCGGGCGACTTCAACAAACCCAAACCTTGGATATTGACGGGGTAGAGAAGGCACTAATGAATTGCCTTGTTGCCGCGAAACGTCACTACCGGCCATCACCTGGTTTCCGGGCTCTGGACCACTAAGACGTTACTGCATTTTTCTGTCTAAACACTAGACCAGCGTGTCAACGATTTAGCCCATCTTTTCGAAAACAGCTTTGTAAAAAAATCGGAGTCTATTGCATTTCAACCTGAGATATCCTTGGGTAGATTTAGAAACATGAAGTAGAGCGTAGGGTGAGTTTTTTATTGCTTAATTTGATCCGTTTGAACTGTATTATCGAAAATGGAACAAGTCGGCCTAGCAAGCAACCGTAGATCTAACCTCAAAACTTTAAAATCTGATAATCCATTATGGAAAAATTTTAGAGTCAATAAGCAATCATAAAGGACGAATCAATCTGTGCAATAATAAATCTAATTTGTATAGCTGTTAATTTTCTATTTAGTCTGAATTTTTTAATATAGACCTAATAGAAACCCCTCAGTAGCCTTGACCGGGCAACAGTTAGTAGTGGCTAGCGACACTATTCAAGTTCGGAAAAAAACTTAAAAATAGTATTGTGCAACAAGGCAATAGGTGCAACTTGACAGAGGATGGATACCGGTGCAGGTTCCGAATGTATAAAACGGAGCAGGGTGAGAGTGCCGAGATGGCTGTAGTATGGATCAAGACGTATCCAAACCGATGGGTCAAGTTGTCGGAGACAAACGAAACTTGCAACAAAAACAAATACCTGATGGATTCGATCATGCGAAAACTCATGGATATTTGACCAGAGGATCGAGCGGTGTAAAAGGGAGAAAGTCTTTCGTGAGTGTGGCAGCAAGTTGGCGGTCCTGTACCTGTTGGCTAATAAAAAAAGAATGTGTGAACAACCTCTTAAATCTACGCAAGCTCGTACTTCACCTGTGATGGACAGCCTTAAGATGAGCACTAACAATCAGCGTTCATGTTTTAA
The DNA here is from genome assembly GCA_019648995.1 of Plakobranchus ocellatus. Lineage (NCBI taxonomy): Eukaryota > Metazoa > Mollusca > Gastropoda > Plakobranchidae > Plakobranchus > Plakobranchus ocellatus. The sequence continues at coordinate 417,945 of BLXT01005793.1, forward strand.
GTGCAAGAGATATGGTATCAGATCCAAATTTGGTGACCTGGGGGTACCGCCCGTAAATAGTACACTGGGGGGACTTCATTATCGTTCAACTCCCACTATAGTAAATGCAGACAATACCAGTTCGTAGTTATACCCCTCCCCCCTCCCCCTAGATCATTTACATTAACTAGTGACGCCAAACGGTCACACCAAAGTAAACTGATTATATCGAAACTTCAACACGCTAAAAGCACTGACAAACTAGTCTGTTTAAGGGCAAGACATAAAATTTCATAAATAAAGAAATTGAAGGTTATTCAAGACAATGGCGAATAACCTTAAGTAAGCCACAATTAAGTGAAATTGTTGACACTCTAGGACGGCAGACTCGAGTATGCCTGTGTGTCCTCTCTCTAGCTTTGACACGAGTCCAGTCCAACAATTCCTCCAATGGCACAGGCAGTCACTTATTACGTACAGTCTTTGATTTTAAGATCTTCATTTGCTCATTTACAGCACTTTAATAGTTTGTGAAATTTATAGTGATACATTTATTGCAACCGATAATTATCTATCTAGATTCATCTGCAAACAAATAGCAACTAAGAAAGAGGTTTCCTTTTAATACGTATTTACTTAAATTAAAATCGCTTCAATTCAATACTTAGTCTTTACAGGCTCCTCGTATTATGCCTTGCATGCTCTCTCTCTCTCTCTCTCTCTCTCTCTCTCTCTCTCTCTCTCTCTTTCTCTTTCTCTCTCTCTAACAACTGACTAAAATTTTATTGCAACTCAGCGGCACAGACCTGCCACTGCATGAACAACTCCTCAACCCAAAACATTATGTGTGACAAAATCACTTTAACCCTGACAAGTTCACACTGTATGCCCACTCCTATTTAAATGAACCTTTTAAAACTGGTTCTTAACATAATGCGACCATATCGTTCGTATAGCTGGTGCAGGAGGATAGCATCGCTGTGTTTTGCACTGCTCATGTACTTCGAAAATGGAGATATATCGTAAATTTTATAATTGAGTGATGTATGAAAAAATAGCGATGTCGCACTATAATCTTCTCTTCACGCCCATTTTTGCACAATGTCTCTTGAAAATATCAGGTAGCAAACGCTAGAGACTTAAAACTTCATTTCAGTTATATGGAAATGGAAAAATGACCCAACATTAGTTGGTCTTAAAGATTTTGTCATCTTCCCTTATCATGAAATAAGGCAACTTTTTTTTCATTTTACAGGCCTTATTTACACCTACTGGTCAAATCTATGTGAAACTTAGGATGTCAGCGAATCAGTCTTTATAATATTTTTTGCTGTCCCTTTTTGGGCGTTCTCCCCTTCCCCATTAATGCCCAAGTTTGATTTTTCTTTTCAAATTTTCATACAATGATCGAAATGGCGTGAAATTGGACAGTTTGACATTATTTAGTGATAAATTCGTTTTTTCAAAGAGCATTGGACAAATTTTATTCTGTCCTTTAAAAAGGACGCTGGGCATAAAAGTCGCATTTCGTGGTCGATTGATTTTTGTATAAAGCCAGCCCACAACAAGGTGATCTCAGGCTTTCGGGCCCTCCGTCAGGCTAGGGCGCCGGTAGCGGGGCTCGAACCCGCTACAGAAAGGTCCATGCAGATCTCAGGGCGGACTCGCTAGCCACTGTGCCACCGACACCCCATGCATTTCATGGTTTAGGTATTATATAAGCTACGTGCCTTAAATAACATCCAGGGTTAGCAAATATATAAAAATAGCAGAACAAGGGTTAATTTTTGTTTATCAAACTGAATTCTTTAAGATAAATATTATTTTTCATAAAGATATAAAAAATGTTTACTAAATAGATTTAAACATCGCACAAACACCAGACATAAAAAAGTCTTAGCTTAAGCTCCATCAAGAAAAATATTTTATAATCAAACATGAAACTCTGCACCACGCCCCAAATGCAGAAGAATATTGCATGCCTTGCAGAAACATGAAGTTAAGCTTTCTTGTCACAGTGAGGGCAGCAGTAGGAGATGGTCGACTCCGCTATGACAGTCATTATCAGCATCTTTCTGTTGCTTTGTCAGATTGGCTATGGAATTGTCTGCTGAGCATGTATAAGGCAGATGCACACCATAGCTACACTTCTCTTGAAGCCAAATTGGTTTTAAAAGTGATCTGTGTCCGCAGAAAGGGATATTCAATGCAGCAGCCAGACATTCTGTAACTCTCTCTGTGACTTTTTCAGTTCCGTCAGGACTATCAGAAACTTCTCTGTGCCGTTGGTTCAAATAGTGCCTGTTGCTTTAACCTCTATTACGTAACACTTTAAGGAATCCAAAGCTTGTAAAATAGTTGCCAAAATAAAGGTAACATTGTGATCCCTTTGACAAATTATCCACAATACCTATGACGATAGCATGGCAGAGAGTAAATCCTCCTGCCCCTTGACAGAGATCTAGGTAGGCTTCATACCCAAGGGATGTGGCAATGACCCCTTGCGTGTACCGAAATCTAATTTGCTTTCCTTTGATTCATTCTGAACACAGGCTACAGGATTTTATTGTTTGCTATGTGATTGTAGCACATACGCTGATCAAACCTGTTCCTGCTAATGGCAGCATTAGGGCTGTTGTCCTGCGACAAGGTATGATGTTACTCCCAGAACAATAGAGATGAAAGCCCTTATCCCAACAATGGCAGTTGTAAATAAATAGTCATTCTTGCTGTTTACATTTCTTATTGTCTCTTAGATTAGATGCTTATTGACAGTATTAGAAAAGAATCACCCAAAACATTGTTGGTGCAATATCTTCTTGGAGGACAGAGAAACTCATATGGCACAGTGTCCAACTGCTGGCGGGTCTTCATGTCACATCCTAAAATATGGAGCCAAAGACCCCTTTTATTTACTTTTTTATTATTATTTTTACTGTTTCTCTTGTGGCTATTTGCGGGCCTTTCGTCTTGATTGTCAGCAACTGAAGGACTTGGGTTTGGCATTTCGAGGGTGCACTCTCAAACTCTTGTACTTTATCATTCACACCCTTCTTTTCTGACATATTGTCATTTCCTGGCCTAAATATACACACATCTGAGATTAATCATCTTCTGTCTTTTCTTGTTGATTTAGCTCTTCCTTTGGGCGGTGAAAAACCTTGACCTAATAATAAAGTACAAGTTCATTGGGTTGATATTATTGGTATTTAAAAAAAAAAAAAGAACTATCTCTTTATATGTGTATCTGAGACTGAATGGGAAGGAAAATGTCATAAAATGTACCATGATTATCTTAGTATTCTGCTACATCCAAAACAATGGACTGTTGAATGGTTTCTAAAATCACTATTTACTGTCATTAAGCCCAGCGTGCTTTTTAAAGGACACTTCCTGTAAGCAAATACTATGGTGTCATTTGAGCCCAGCGTCCTTTAAAAAGGATATATGGTTTTCAGGCTTTTTAACACTTAAATTTTATGGATTTTCCAAAAATTGGAAAAGAAAAGGTAATTTGATATGTTTTTGAACAAAAAACAATGATAACCTATAGAAATCTAATTGAAAATATGTTTGATCCAGACTTACCTTTTGAGCTCATTTTTTTTCATTTTTGATACTCAGGAAGTTAAACCCAAATTTCCCCTCTTAAACACTTGAAATGGAGACAAATATTAAAATGAAATTATAGATTGGCATTTCAAAAGACATATTATGCATAAATTTGGGGAAAGAATAACAATACATATTTGCAATATCATTTTTTCAAACTGTCCTTAAAAAAGGACAGTGGGCATTAATGGGTTTGATCACAATTTCTTGCCGTGCCAAAGAAATCAATCTTAGAACTCCAAGTGTATCATAACTTATTAAAAGGTTCGGTGAGTTTTTGTTAAATGTTATGACCATATGAACTAAAACAGCATTGAGACGGTTACTTGCCGCACCTGTCCCTGAGGACTACCACAGCCTGCCTCAGTGTCGCAAGGACGCCAAGCTGCGGGAAACTGGCCCTAGACTAGTTCCTTGTGAAAGTTAATCTTTACAACCGCATTCCAAGAACTATGAGGACTCTACTCCTGGTTCTCCGATGCTTGGACCAAGCATGGGACCTAATTTCTTTTTACCAATTTGTGTACAAATAGGCCTGCAGTTTTATAATAAATATATGGTTTGGATCTTATTCAATATCGAGGTCTACCGATATTGAAGATAAACTCTTATTGAAAGAAGAAATGATCTCTCACAAAACCGAGAATAGGTGCTGATTTTCTTCTTATGATTTACTAAATCCCCAAACAAATTTTCAATGTCGTTTTAATAGTTTGTCAAAGGACAGTAACTTTTATAACCACTTGCAACATAATATAGAATAAAACAAATTATATGAAAGTCTTTACATTCCTTTATAATAAATGGCAACTAAAAAGATACACACAAAAGTCGGACTGTTATTTAGGCTTTCAAATAAAAAGCGTCAGAGTTATTATGGAGTAGATTTAGACATCTGAATTAAGATAAGATACAGATGAATATTTTAAATTTTACCTTTAGAAATGCAAGTCCTACCCTTAATGATAACTCTCGAAAATCTGATATCAATCTTTTGAAAAGTCAACATATATCTGGACAGATTTAATTTACATTCATCATGAAAATTGAGTTCCATATGAATAATCTGAAACTTTTGTCTGCAATACAAGATAGAATAATAAAAAAAAAAGATATTTTCACTATTAGATATATCATAGCAGCTTGAAAGGTTGACTGTGGACTCTTTTGCAACATTCAATCTTCAATCCGGGTTGTTGTACACACTAGGATTAGGTAAGGTGAACCATCTGAAGTTAGGAATAAAGTCTCGAATTTAGATTAGTAATTAGAAATTTAATGACAAAAACAAGAAGAATATTATTAAAAGTTGTTTGAAGATATTTTATTGGATCCTTCAAAGAATATACAGTCATGCATATATACATATATTGACATTATCATAAAGCAGAATGAAGAAAAAAAAATACTTGCCTTATAATTTTTAATGAGGATCTTTTTTGTTTGCAAATTTGGAGAGCTAGAGAGAAGATCATCAGCCATTTGATCTTTTCCTTACACGCTGAATTTTAGGTATTTCAGATCAGAGACCAACCTAAGCTTTAATCACTGGTCGAAAAAATTACATTAAATATGTATAATTGAGAGCTTCTGCGTTTTTTTTTTTTAATCGATTTTCATTTACCGTGAACAGCGATACTTCACACATTATATCGTTATACGTATCTCTAGAAAGTCTGGATCTACATCTCATTTAAATTCCAGACTATATTTTCTTTTGATAAGAGCTAAATCTTACAATTTTATTCCGAATCGATTTACGCTTTACATCGATTTACATCATTTGTAAAGCAAATTGGTCGAGACTTAAAAGGGAAGAAAAAGATACGCTATTAAAAAAAAAATCACTATTTATTCGAAACCCAATCTCACGTATTTTGAATGAGGTGGTTCGCCACTAGACCATCCCAAGCAATATAACAAGAACATAATCTTTAGAATAATGTTATAATATTTGAGAAGATTGCCGACGCGCTATTTTCAACTGTCAAACTTACGCCCGAGGCTTGGATGTTAAATAACATTCTGTCCATTCAATTTTAAGTACATAAATCTCTCTCTCTCTCTCTCTCTCTCTCTCTCTCTCTCTCTCTTTCTCTCTCTCTCTCTGTCTCTCTCTCTATTTCTCTCTCTCTCTCTCTCTCTCTCTTTCTGTCTCTCTCTATTCCCCTTTCTCTCTCTTTTTTCTCTAAGCCTCTCTTCTTCTTTCTCATCGACCTCTTTCTCTCTCTCTCTCTCTCTCTCTCTCTCTCTCACTCCCTGTTTCCTCTAAATCTCTCTTTTTTCTCTCATTGTTGAAGCCCATGTTCCAGTTCTTTAACACTAAAGCACATCGCCAACCTTTACCTTCCGATAAACCAAAAAACATGGTATTAATAGTGAGTGGACCCTTGAACCTTGCCACAAAATTCAAGTCTTGTCATCTTCTGACAATTTTATTTCATCCCTCAGTATTAAGACATTACGACAGCATGTGTGACCTAAGACTTTCACTTGTTAATCTAAATTCTAGGAGTTTTTTTATGATGACGATGATAATTATTATGATGATGATAGTGGTGGTGATGATGATGATGATAAAAATAATAATAATAATAATAATAATAATAATAATAATAATAATAATAATAATAATAATAATAATAATACCGACTCTGGTTCTTCAGCCGAGGTTCTTACTAGCGCCAGCGTCAGTCTCACTCCCACGTTTCTCATCACTCAGGTTTTCCTCTATCATTTCATATATATATATATACCAGTAGTGACTAGATTGGCCAATCTTTAATAAAAATGAATGGCCGAAAAGCAAATTTTCAAGACATGCTTTTCCAAGTTCCTAATTTAAAGGACAATGAAGTAGCATTGGGTGCCATATATCAGACAGCAACAGTTACGAATTAGACTTATCACAATGCAACCCTTTTCTATTAATAAATATTTTCGCACAGATAATGGAGAACTTGAAGGGGTTTGTTTTAGATGCAAAACTTTAGTACTTTCTATGAAAATCCGGTGCTTCAGTAATTTTGGCCGTTATTTCAAAAGTTTAAAAGTGAAATTAATTGTGGTTGGTGTAAAGAACCTAGTTTTGTGCTTTTATTTTTCCCATTGTTTCATGTAGTGTTGTTGTTTAGCTAAGGATTAGTTTGAGATCGGTTTGGCCGAAGCGGCTAATCCCTGATCCTAATTATTATAGTCTTTAATTAAATGTGTAGGCCTTGGAAATCTCCAAAATTTATAATGAACCGCCTCTGTTGTAAATTGCATTCGAATTATATCCCCGTTTGTTCGTCAATGCCCGCGTCTCGAATTATTGTCTGTTATCAAATACACAGACAAACAAACAAAACAAAAAAAAAAAAAAAAAAAAAAAAAAAAAAAAAAAAAAAAAAAAAAAAAAAAACAACAAAAAAAAGTTATGTAAAGATAATACTTTACAGCTGGAAGTTCTGAATTAACTTTTGTCCTACAGATACACAGGATCCGAAGAAAGAAATTAAGACAATGTAAAATGTTCAACAGCCAAAAAAGAACAACTGACAAGAAGTTTCTTTATATTATCCATTAAAGATAATCTACGCAGACAATAGTACACCACAGTTTTTTTTTTTATAGTTTCATAATAGTTGACAAAGATGATATAATCGCCTCAGCATTTGTACATTTTTGTCTCAAGCCAGTCCAAATGAATCTCTCATGAAATTTTGACATCATACTCTGTCACACTAACGATTCGGATAATGTTGAGCTTTCTAAAACTAAAGCACTAAAAATGGTTTGAAACAGAATGGTAAGAGAAGTGAAAGAAGAAGCAGTGCAATGTGCTGAGAGAAGAAGCAGTGTCAGTGTGAGGTGCGTCAAGCGATTCAAGGGAGACCAACTTATTTAAGCTCTTTTTAGAAGTTTGTATTATTATTCTTCTTGCAAGCTGAACCTTTTCACAAAGGCGATCTGGCCTTTTGGACATTCCAATATGAAAGTTACGAAGATTTGTGAATGGACATATTACTGGAAAACATGAAAAGAAAATCTAGTGAATACTCTTTTACAAAAAAAAAAAGGTGATATTAAATTGAAAGAAAAAAAAAAACAGTCCAGAGCGTCTTTGTTTTTCAAAACGTTGATAATATAGAATGACCGATTTGTAAGGTCAGAACACGAAGGTTGAGATGCGGCAACATCTGAGAGTTACGAGATTGCTGGGCAGCTAATCTTTTTTTTTAAGTTTATTGTTTTGCCTTTTTGTTTGGAAGATGTACTTTGTTTTTACCAGATGTAAAACTTGTCAAAACCTGAGATTTGAAAATTACAGCTGGAAAGCTCTATCGGTCATCTGAATACTAAGACGTCACTTTGTGCTCATGGAGTCATTTCTAGACTGTATATGAATTAATAAAAATGAGACAGTTTAGTTTAATATACATGTATATATATATAATATATATATAATATATATATATATATATATATATATATATATATATATATATGTGTGTGTGTGTGTGTGTGGGCCGATGGAATTTTTGTTTAATTTATTTTTGTTTTTGCCATGTTCTTTACGTGTGTCTCTAAAGGAAATAAGTAGAGATTTCTTTTATCCCATCCCTCTATTGACAACCCCATCCCCCGTAGTTTTTTGGTACGTGAGAATCAAGAATTGTCTTGGCAAATGTAACGGCTCTATTCCTCTGCCATTTAGAGCTTCCTTGTCTTTCCGTTTACAGTGATGGTGTTGATAATATGATAAATTGTTTCGAATGTTTAGTTATATAGACTGGGAACGGTCATTTTGTAATGGATAAGGGCAACTTGCCATGTAATGACTTTCTCCCTTTCAACCTTAACTTCTCTTAGGTATTGCCTATTGTCGTGCATAGCTATTCGGCCAGCAAATGCACCCGCTTAGCGACCCAGTATTGAATGGTATCGGGTGGCTTACATGATTATTGGTCTAATACGTGCGATCGCTTGGCGACTCTGTTTTGTAGCGCTATTGCTCGAGACATTCTTCTTGTCGAGAATGAGACAATCATTGTCTACATCGGTTGTATGGAGTGATGAATAGGTCGGGTCTCAGCGCGCCAGAATTGCGGGGTTTTCTGTGAAAAGATGTAACCTTTATCTAGTGACACCGCAGATCGAAATAATTGGTTGCCGAATTTCTAGCGTGGTAGAATCATTATCTGATAAACTGTGTTTCAGTAGCATTTCTTTCTTCTTGTTTATACCAATGTATTTTTAGTTAGGAAGATTCTTATCTCCGCGACTACGTTTCTATTGATGCTTTGTCCATTGCACTGATATAAAGCCGTGCAGAATCCGAAGTCTTGCATGTGGCTTTTGGGAGTTTTACTGCGCGCTGGAAAGATTTCTGTCTCCTGACCTAACCCTGAGCAAGACGAAATTCTGCCCGAAAAAGTTGCAAAACCAGATTTGTAGCAGACTGCCAGATCACCATTACTATATTATTAGTTTAACTTAAGTATGTATGTTATTACTTATATTCTCTTTGGTTTGTATAGGCGTGTCGCCTACTCATAGATCTTGTGTTTCTCATTTGACACGAATAGCAGCAGCAGCAGCAACAGCAGTTGTTGCAATAGTAGTGACAATAGTGGAAATAGGAGCAGCAGCTGAAAATATTTTTTGTTAATGTATGCAGATTTAGAGAGGCAGATAATACAAAGATGCCTAGTTATATGCTATTGTCTCTATTATATACTTGGTTTATTGTATCTATTCTATAATTAATTTATGCAAAGTCTGTTGCTGTTTCATTCAGGGGTTTTATTTATTTTTAATGTGTATATTTGGCTGACGCAAAATTATTAAATTGTTGACTCGCTTTTGTGCTTGTTACTTATATATTAGAAAGAAAGGTGATCCACACAGTAAGCCCAGAAGAAAGAAAGGTGATCCACACAGTAAGCCCAGACCCAGTAAGCCCAAGTTCGTGAATGTCTTCTTAATGTCTTTATGTTTGTCAGTTAAACCAGTGAGTGCTACACAAACTAAACTATGACCAATCTTAAATACACCATGCTACTCCAGTAAAGTAAAATGAATATGAATTTTTTTAAATATTGTAATTTTCTTTTCATCTTTTCCATCTCTTTTTACCTAATAACTTCTGACTGGGATTTTGGGTTTTAACATAGTTTGGTTTAGGTTTTAGTTTTTTTTGGGCTTCTGCTTTTTATCTTATTCATGTAACAATTGAATTTGCTTACCTTTGGCTGAAATGAAGTACAAACTGACTGCAATATTATAAATTTTACCTACATCCTTATCAGTTTTGCCTTATCATTCAGCATTGTTTGTTTATATAATTCATGCCACACAGCGCATATTAAATATATAGTATTTTTGGCTTTTTTGTGTCTTGATTGCTGTTAATAAACAAATCTGATGAAAAGAGATAGTATCTTCTCTTTTGTTGTTGTGTTTTGTGTCAAGAGAATGTCTGTACCATTAACACCTTAGTGATAAAATCCAATTTGGTATTAGTTTGTTTCTTCTTGTGTTTTTTTATTTATATACTTTTCTCTTGAGAATCATATGTGTATATTAGGATTTTTACACTGAAGGCTGTGAAAGATGTAGATTGCGCCAAGCAATCAGTACAGGCTGACTACCAAAGCAAGAAATTTCAGAATATCTTTTGCCCCAATTGGCAGCGATTTAGTTAACACTGAATAAGTCTAAACACTAACAACAAAACATGCAGCAGTCTTAGATCAGGTGCACTGCTAATGAGGTAACAGTAAGAACAATAAAAATTTGAGAGCGTTATCTCCAACATGCTGTTCCTACGGAACAAAAGCAGTTTGTGCATGTGTTGCATACCACACCACAGCAACTCGTTCGATTCTATGGAAAGTACGTGGGATCATCTTTATACTGATTTTCAATATAATGTTTGTTTAAGTTCCAGAGATTAAGAAGACGTTCACGCACTTAGACCTTTAAATTTCACGAAAGATCTTTGTATCCTATTCTCTCGTCTTTTAGGCAATTTCAGTATTATATAAATAATAATATGCCGCACTCGAATGTTGTTTGACATTCAGGATATTTATTACTTCAAATTTAACATGCTTACTACAGCAACATATGAAAGGAAAACCCTGTGGAACACTCCAAGCCATACCTGGGCCTACGCTGCCCACATTTTTGTACCATCAAAAGTGGAAATACATATTTGAAACGTTGTCTTATTATTTCTTTGTATTCAAATCTCCCGTTTTGTGATTGTCCATCAGAGGGCAAAGTTCTCAAATATTTCACATAGAATGATCGTCCAAAGAACATTAAAAAATTTTTTTCTCTGCACGCCATTGTTTTTATCGCCGATCTTCCAACACTTGGCACCTTTGGATATTACTACTGTTTAATCTATACAAATCGCTGTTGAACTTGAAGCATTTATAAGATTTTAACAAAAGATTCCTCTTATTTAATATACCACCACTTTATCGTAAAAAAAAAAAAAAAACAACAACAAAAAACACTGAGTTGAAACTAAAAGAAGCGAAGATAACTTTATTGTTGAAAGTTCAACTTCAAAAAAATTTTCCTTCTTTTTGTTTTTCTCTCTCTGTCTTCTATTCCTTTCTAGGCTCCCTTTCCCCCAACTCCTTTACCTTCTTCCTCCCCCCCTCTCTCTCTCTCTCTCTCTCCTCTTTCTCTCACTCCCTCCTTCTCTCCCACCCTCTCCCCTTTACCCCCATCTTCTCTAGCTTTCTCATTTTCTTTGTCTTTTGTCATTATTATTACTTTTCTTTCTTGAAGGATGTTATTCTAAAATAAGTTGTATTCTGAAAAGCAACAAAAGCATCATGTAGAAGTCAAAACATATAAGCACCATTTATGACAACTGCAGACAATTGTTACGAGCTATCATAACATGCACCAAGAAAACAACAACAACAACAACAACAACAACAACAACAACAACAACAACAACAACAACAAAAACAACAACAACAACAATAATAACAACAACTAATTGAAAATAGATAACTCAAGATGATCATAATTCATTGACTAGAATTACACAATTTTTCCTCACCTACTGCAAGCTGACAAATACGATCTTGTACCATTCAAAATGTTGCGATTGCATCATTTTCCCTTGTAATACACAAAATTCAGACCTATCGTTAAATTATCAATGGGCTATCGAATTCGTTCTCATATATGCCTTTCGTGTTTATTGTATTCTACGGCATAACAGTATCGGCCTTTATCTATTGCAAACCTCATCTATACTTA
>BLXT01005793.1:429830-452544 GCA_019648995.1 Plakobranchus ocellatus
AAAAAAAAAAAAAAAAAAAAAAAAAGAACACTAGAAAAAAATCATACAACAAGACTTAGAAAGAACACGATTTGAACAGAGATAGCAAAGAATGAAATTGGATAAGGGCTAAGAGGTCATCAGCATGAGCGAGGGAAATGACGCAAGAGACAGAAAATTAAAACATGCTAACTATGCGCTTATTGAAACTTAGCGAGTAAATGATGCTAGCAGAAGCAGCAGGTGAGACACTTGGCAAGAACATGATGTTAGCAGGAGCAGCAGGTGAGACACTTGGCAAGAACATGATGTTAGCAGGAGCAGCAGGATATTGACTCTTGACACGAAGACGATGTTGGCAGAAGCAGCAGGAGAATGACATTTGACGAGAAGACAATGCTTGCAGAAGCAGCAGGAGACTGACACTTGATGGGAAAATGATGTTGGCAGAAGCAGCAGGAGATTGACATGAGAAGACGATGTTGGCAGAAACAGCAGGAGAATGACATTTGATGAGAAAATGATGCTGGCAGAAGCAGCAGGAGATTGACTCTTGATGAGAAGACGGTATTGGCAGAAGCATCAAGAGATTGACACTTGAGAAGAAGACGATGCCAGCTGAAGCAAGAAGTAATTGAAACTTGACGAGAGACGATGTTGACATAAATAGAGGAGATTGACATTTGACGAATAAATGACGTTAGCAGTAACAGCAGGTAATTGACACTTGGCGAGAAGACGATGTTAGCAGAAGCAATAGAAGATTGACGACGTTTGCAGCAGTAGCAGGTGAAAAACACAAAACTCGCCTAAGCCAGTATTCAAACTTAGCGGAAAGTCTACTACCGCATTTAATCGAGGGACATAACACCAGAAATATCAACAAGCAATTGAAATTCGGTCGGGCAACAGGCATCAATAAGGGCAACAACACGATGACATTTGGTGAGGGACATCAGCCCAGTAATAGCAACAGAACAATGACATTATTTGAGACACAATATGCCAGGAATAGCAGCAGCAACACAGCAACATTAGATGAAGAACATTAAACCAGGACAAGCAACATCTTGAGTGACATTATGTGAGCGACAAAAGGCAAGGAACAGCAATAACACAATAACATTAGGCGATAAAAAGGAAGTCAGGACCAGCAAGAGCACAATGGCATTAGTAGTAAAACAAATGTATTGAAAACAAAAATAAAATGCGTTAAGCGGGGGAAGGTGGATTTAAGGCATAAGACAAAAGATTTTGTGGAAACGAACATATATCAGCAGATGTAAACAAATGAGGCTATCCAAAGATGAAGAAAAATACTGTTCAAAACCGTAAAGTTCAAAATAGCTCAATTCTAGAATGAAAATTTTATCAAAACGGTTTCCGATTTCACTGTAGGTTAAACCTAAAAATATTTATTTAATTTGAAATGATTTTAGATAATATTCTTTGGAAGCAAAAGCACTGACGTAAAAATAGCGGGGGGAAATGCTAGGTTACTCATCAATGAGCAAATATTTTAGTACTTCTTTCTGTTACCATACAAAAATGAGATATAAGTTTTGAAACATACTTATCTCGGCAGTTCTATCTTTCATTTGTCTGTTATAAAGAGAATAAATATATACATATAAATGCTGAATCATAGAAACTTGCATTCTAATATGCAAATTTATGTTCCAAAAACAAAATACTTTATTTGGTGAAGTATATTCTAGCCCCTCCCAGCCACTAGAAAATGATATCAGACTTTAAGATCACGGATCAGACCAGGCAGGTAGTGGCGGACTCGATTTTCAACCTGCAACTGAAAGATTAATGCAGATATCAGGTGGACTGCTAGCCACTATGTATTCAAAGCTTCAAAATACATGGGTTTGAATCTAGTTACAATATTGCTTATGTTTGGAGCACAGCTGGGCGACATTTCCACAATGCAAATGATCAGAATACTCACACAGAACGAAAAGTTTTGTGTGACAAAAAAAAAAAATCCAGGTAAAATAAATGTTCAGAGCTGCCTAAAATTTACAATGACCAAATAACAGGAAATGCGTGATTTTGATTTTAGAAATAGGTGATTAGACATTTATGCACTGAATCCATGATATATGTATTGATTTGTTTTCCAGATAGCTGACTGCCTTGGAAACCTTTACCTCTTTCTCTGGACAAAAATAAATGACAGAAAAAACATTAGAATGCGATTGTTCTGCCACCACTGATAGCTAATCCGTCATAGTCACCCAAAGCAACAGTTAAGTCTCTCTCAAGGAAGATGTTAAGCAGGCTTGGAGACTCTAACTGTTGTGCTGAATTGTTCTCATGCATTGCCCTTGTAGGTACTGCGCTGATGGATTTGCAGTAGCGATCTTCAAGCCAGCATTGGTGCTCTAAAGTTTCATCTTTGCGCTGAGTATCTGCTGAAATGATAGTCAGTGAAGAGCTTAGATGAAGACATCGTGGACAGCTCGTCATGGTAGAGCGAAGAAGAGAATGTTGCATCTTGGGCAATTCGTTCAGAGCGTAACAGATTTTTGCTTTTCACTGTAAATAATGAAATTCGCCGAGAAAAGCTACAGATCTGGCACATTTATCCAATTTCATCATGGTGCCATACTGTTTCAAAATGAAATGAAAAAAGTGGATCGAACAGAGGAAAAATAAGACTCTGACAGCAATACTGTGATAAAGATTTTAGCGAGATCCGACTGAAATTGCAGTAGTGTTTCTCTTGCTAAGTTAGGCTAAAATCGACTATCACTTTCCTCGTGCTCTAACTATGAAATGATTTGACTCCAAATGATACTCGAACTAAATGATTAAGGAGACCGTGGATCATGACAACAATAATGAGCATAATCATCTGCATTCTCGCCAAATTTATGAACTTCCTCCTTTCTTCCCTTTTATTCCTAAAAAACACACTCCTTCACAAAAAGATAATACTTACGGCATTATTCTGTGAAAAAAAAAAAACGGAATAGTTCACGAGCTTTAACAAATGAACCCTACTATGTTTGAGGCCACCTTAGCAAATCATTCATACGTCGCACCTATACTTTATACATTTGTGTACTTTAAATTTTATGTCACTTAAAACTCCTGAACTAGAATTAATATTAAATCTTGTATGAAAGATTAACTGTGGCGGAAGAGTGCACTGTTTTTGTCAAGAAGTCCAGATTCTACCACCTTCTATTTTTTTTAATATTCTTTCCTAAAAATATAACGACCAGCAATGTTGATAACCTTTGAAATATATAAAATTGCCGGTTACTGATTGTTTGCATTGAGACCATAGAGATGCACTAATCAATGGCTTTTATTATGGGCTGCATTTGAAGCGAAGGTCTAGATTCTATATTCGATATCTAAATCAAGGCGTCATTAGATCTAGATGTACATATGCATGATGATAGATCTAGATTCAAGGCCTAAATATAGCTCTGCTTTCATTCTGGGTTGTATTCTAGGTAAGCGAAGGGGCATCATTATTTATCTTGGTTATTCCAATTCTAGATTCTAGATTCTGAGTAATTGAATAGCTGTGACTAGAAACGAATGTCTAAATTTGGCTTAGATATCTAAATCAAGGTGTCATTGTCTAGATTTCGACAGACCTGATTAGGCTTACAGATCTAGATTCAAGGCCTAACTATAGCTATAGATCCATGAGAATGTAGATCTAAGCGAGCAATAATTCAGTACTTAAATCGTGCTCTCTCTCTCTCTCTCTCTCTCTCTCTCTCTCTCTCTCTCTCTCTTGAGAGAGTCAATAATTACTCATTCAAACAAAACAAAAAATAACGAAATTTACATGGCGATTTGCACATTTGGTACAATCCTAACAAGGCTGATCACTAAGTGACTGAGTCAGCAGGTGAAAGAAAAGTATAGGAAGCGATAAATCCATTGATAAGAGGCTATATCAATATAAACAACTCATTACATTAATACAAACTATGTACATTTTCCACCTCTAGAAACTTTTACAATGCCATGAAAAAGTAAGTGAACTACTTCTCCATCATGATATAATACATAGATTAAAATTAGATGCATATAGGAAAAAAATTACGAATGAGTATATTAATTTTGCTCTATGGTTTTGAAAGTGAAGTAGGCAAAAATAATAAGGGGCAAATATTGTTAATATACGTATGGAATAAGTTTCCTAAGGTGAGTGTTGGGGACAAACACAGCCTGTCAACGGCTACACACAACGTAAGCAACAGCCACCATAAATAACTTAATTATATCGACTGCACGAGAGGTTCACACAATTAAAAGGCAGAACACCGGGGATAGGCGACAGAAAAAAACTATATTATCATAAACAGATAAATATATAAAGAAGTAGGAGAGTCACATAAAAAAAAAGACAGATAGATACGAGGTGAGCCAATTACAAATGTCCACGCACGCGGGCGCGACAATACAAAGTAATCTGCTAAGCGTTACGAGATTAGGTAATTAGAGAATTAAATAAAGTTAATACAGATTAATCTACCCACGAGGAAACTCTCCTCAAAAACTACTTCATAGATCAATAAGACTTATAAATAAAACAACCCCCACTCCAATCACTCGCACATACACACGCCTCTAACTACTTAATCCAACGACGACCCTTGTCCGTAGAAGCTTGTTGCGGGCAGTAGGGTAAATCTCGAATGTTCAGGGAATGTTCATATATTTATGTCCTCAGCTCAGACACAAGCAATGTTAATTAGTTCACGTAGAAGGAGAAATCATCTCATAAATAGTTATACAGTCGTAGTATTTAAATACACCGTCACTCACACATCATATACTTGAAAGATCTAGGTCTCTAGCCCTTACGTGAGGGTAGCTAGTACAATAGTAATTATAAAGATATTCGATACCACCATTTCACAGGAAAAACATTAATTCGTAGACTTGCGCCATCTTGCGCCAGCAATCTAGGTAGGCACACAGCCTTAAGCAAATACAAATACAAATACGAAATCAATTCGCCGCTTCCATGCGGTAACGAAGGTGGTATTAACCCAAAACTCAGGGTCGTAGAGAATTAAAATATCTCCTGCAGTCTGACAAATCCGCTACAACTTGCAGCCAGGACTGTCCATGACTGTTTTGTACACAGAATAGAACAAGAATGCTCTACTGCTCCAGAGATCCCGCCAATGTGTAGCTCCGTCCGACTTGCCGTTGTCACGTGGCCTAACCAACCAATCACAACCCACACACACTAAATTAATGACGTAAAACACAACCACACTCCCGCTACACTAAAGACCCAACTATGCTCAGCTAAAATCGAAACATAACTTTTCTAGTCCCAACAGTGAGTATGCTATCAAACGATGAAAATAATGGGACTTCACAAATTTGAAGGGTTCTCTGTCATGTCAAAACGTTATTTAATGCACAATTGTTCTGCTGAGAAAATCACACAAAGCATTTTGTGAACCTCTCAGGTATTCAATTGAGAATGCGTGGTTTTGAATTGCCAAGGCCATTCTTGTTAAGGGAGCGTTTTTTGAAACGTTTTGTTCAAGGATATTCCGTGGTTAGTGGTCTGTCTGCACAATGAAGGGTTTCATATGTAGGAATTCGGAAAATGTTTCTAGTGCAAACACCAATGCTATCAATTCTTTCTCAGCTATACAGTATTTACGTTCTCTGTTTAGTAATTTACGTAACACATAATAACATGGGAGCAACGCCCCATTTTGTTCCTGTAACAGAGAAGCGCCGGTAGCAAAGTCCGAGTCATCGGATTGCAATATAACAATTTTGTTTTAAGTCTGGAACTTACTTTCAGAACTGGCGGTTCGGTGAGAAGCAATTTCAAACCATTAAGACTAGCTTCACATTCAGCCGTCCACACGACTTTATAAGGAGCTCTAGCTTTTGTGAATTGAGTAAGAGGTTGAGCGAAATTACTAAAATCTTTTGCGAAGCGTCTGTAATAGTTAAACAGGCCTAGAATGCGTTTAATCTCTGCATTTATCAAAGTATTTCTTTGACAAATTGCCATGGTATGTCATTAAATTTGTACTGATCTTGCAAGTCTAATTATTATTAGTCACTTTCTTTACGATTTCATAAGGGCTCTCATCGGTTATGAATAAGTTATTGCCATCTTTTGGAAACAGGATTGGGACTCTGTCTCCTTCGTTAAATTCTCTGATTGCACTGCGGTGCCTATTCTTTTTGTTCATCCGAACATTTGGTTCTCCGTTACATTTGCCTAGGCATACGTGACACGATTTGAAGTATTTTTTATGTCAGTGATTATGTTGGGCCAGTAAAGGTTTCTGAATATATATTCGCTTCTTCATAGAGTTTATACCGAGATGTCCAGTAGCGACGCAGTCGTGACAATGATATAAGACTGTTTTCCTGAGTGAGTCTTTGTCTAAATATTAAGGTCTCCATCCGCCAGCTTTCACTCTAATTGAATCTAACGATCTATCTTTCTCTATCTCTTTTCTGAATTCATTGTAGTCTAAACAGTTTAATTCTGTTTTCGGTTCATATTTATTTTGATTTGAAGCGTTAGCCTTATCTGCTCTACTCTCCGTTCTAATTACTGGCCTGTCGGTGTTGTTCTTTACCATTATCACTGTGACTGTCATTCAGCCATTGTTTGAGAGGACTATCAAAAACGTGGCCGCAATTGCCAATGGTTAACTCGGAAATGGGATCTTCCACAACTAATGCCTCTAGAACATCTGTAATGAATGGTGTCTCAGCATGAATTCTGACTACCGGTAAATCTTTAACACAACCATCAAATAACTTACATTGAGTGGATATGACAAATAGTCCGGGTCGGTTATTTTACTTTTAGATATGGCATGTACATTGTGTCACGCAAGTAACTGCCTACTCTGCCGTTTATTTTAGATCGCGTTATTGCTAAACTAGTAGTTACGTACGGATTGTTGCTTGAAGCATTTGTATAGGTCTGAGATGGATTATAAAATCTAGAAGACTATTAAAGTCTGAATCATTTTTACGCCAAAGCGAAACATCAGTGCGTCTTGGTGTTTAGTTGCATGATCTCTAATGGTGATCTTGTGTCGCACTTATATTTTTATCGCTCTTTATTGTGGGTGCAATGATAGTCTGGACGTTCCCTTCGTGGTACAATGGTCTGTATCAGTACCGGTCCTGATAGTTTTGCGGCAAGTTGAATCTTTCCACACTTCTAGCTCTTTTCTTGCACCTTCCATTTTTATCAGTTTAAATGCACAACTTTCCTGCGTTAAATATTTTGCCTAATTGAGTGTCGGGATGAGCATCACAATAGTTATTGACTATCGTTTTGACTGCTTGAACATCGTTTGGTTTGCGTTCTTTCACGAACGTCGGTATTTCCTCATTTAAAGAGTCATGAATCTATTCTCCTAACATAAAGACTTGGAGTTGGTCAAACGTTTTCTCTTTACAATTGTCTAGTTCCAGCCATGAATCCAAAAGCAGCTCTAGCCTCGTGACAAACTCGTTTATGTTTTGTGATTCCAACGGAATAGCTCGTCTAAATGATCTGTAATATTCCTGCGCTGTGTATTTATATTTTCTTAATGATTCATAGTTTAGTTCCTCTGGACTAAGCGCAGGCAAAGTTTTAAAGCGACTCCGGTAATTAAATTTGATAACGCAATAAGTTTCTTTTGATCATTCCATCGTATGTTTTGAAGTGCACCTGCAAACGGAATATGTAGCTATCAAAAGTGTTGCCTGTCTTTGGCGAAAAGAAGGAATCCTCGGCAACTTGGCGAACTCGTCGCTATTAGGATCCTGGTTAGTACTTAGACCATTAATTTTATTTGTATTCTCATTTGTGAATGTCATAATTTTTTCTTTATGCTTATTTTTTTTAGTTTTAACTGTTTTCATTTTAATTGTTCTACCTCTAGTTCAAGGGCTAACTTCTTTTCTTCTCATGCATAAGCTCTCAACCTCTCCTTTTCTTCTCATTCATGACCTAACTTTTTTTGTTCTAATTCATGAGCTCTCAACTTATCCTTTTCTTCTAATTCATGAGCTAACTTTTTTTGTTCTAATTCATGAGCTCTCAACAACTTATCCTTTTCTTCTAATTCATGAGCTAACTTTTTTGTTCTAATTCATGAGCTCTCAACCTCTCCTTTTCTTCTAATTCATGAGCTAACTTTTTTTGTTCTAATTCATGAACTCTCAACCTCTCCTTTTCTTTTAATTCATGAGCTAACTTTTTTTGTTCTAATTCATGAGCTCTCAACTTATCCTTTTCTTCTAATTCATGAGCTAACTTTTTTTGTTCTAATTCATGAGCTCTCAACAACTTATCCTTTTCTTCTAATTCATGAGCTAACTTTTTTGTTCTAATTCATGAGCTCTCAACAACTTATCCTTTTCTTCTAACTCTTTTTGCCTTTCTCTTTCTATAGCTCTTTCTTTCCTGTCCTGCTGTTACTGTACATAGCTAATCAATTTATCGTCGGTCAGCCTTTTTTTCCCAGGGCCGAAGAATAATTGAACTCAGCATCTTCATCCATAGTGAATACAGTATGCTATTTGTCAAGTAAGAGGTGCGAATTGGCAACAATCTAGCGTCACTAGATGTATGTATACTATGTTGAATTTTCAGTTGAAGTAACAGCAACAGCAACAACAATATTACATCTCTGACAATTGAAAAAAAAAAGGATAGACTAAGGATAGACATAGATAGTACATAGGAATTGGAAAAAAATGTAAAGAAGATGAACAATGCTACGCACAGATTAACTCGAAAACATATTTACTAGACAGAAAAACAAAGAAGCAAGAAATAAGAAAAATAATACAAACGAAAGACACGATGCTCAACGGAAACAAGTAAATGTGGATTGGCAAGGTTTGTATAAGATAGTAAGAAAGAACATGAAGAAGACTCGATCAGTCACACGAACAAATATGTACACCAAAGTAAATAAGTGAATAAAAATCACCAGCGCTCTAACAAATACCAGATAATTACGACAACAAAAGAACATCTATGGTAATTTAAAAAGTACTATCACGACTACTTCATTTAGAGCTGATAATATCATAAAGTTCAGAAAATTCAAATCTCTACTCTTGTGGTAATTTCAATGAAATTGAACCAGGAGGAATGAAAATGTTTACACTTAAGGCTGAGATATATTTTTTTAACTTATTTTTTATACGAGTCCTTAAGTTTACTGTAAAGAAAGCTACACACGTTGTAAAAAGAATGAACACTCAGTATTATGATTCTACCAGGTACAGTAACTGACTGTACTTTCTTTCTTTTCGTTCTAATTTTACAAATCTATACCTTGGTAAAAATTATGGAAAGAACGTAAATAGAAAATTTGTGACATGACATACATTCTATGGTCTCCTATTGCAAAGATGGTTGAATAATAAAATAATGACTCAAATTAAAATTCAATAATCACACAATCTAGGCTAAGTGTATGAAGGATGATAACGAAAATAATACACACGCTGTAGTTTGTCCAATGAGATAAGTCTATGGGTGATGATGATGAACCATCGTGGCGAGGCTGTCAAGATCGCAAAGTAGTTACTGTAACTGCCCTGACACTGGTGAGCAGCTTGATGGAGAAAAGTCTGATGATATGAAAGGTGACAGCTGGAACACAGGAGCAAACGTTGGTCAAATTCTAGGTGCAGTAATTGTGGCAGTGGGTTGAAACTCCAAAGACAATATTTATCTTGTCGGCTTTTTCAGACTAATGAACGAGTAAACAGGGACAATATTATAGAGCCGAACAATGGAGAGATGAAAAATGGAGCTTACTGGTCAGATGTGCGTTTTATAAGAGCGTAGATATGGGTAAATTTTGTATTTTAATCGAGAGGCCGTTAGTTTCTTGATATTAATCCGGCCCCCCCTTCCCCCTGTTACGGTATGGGGATATAGAGAACGACGTGGATTTAGAAGCAAACAACTGTTGTAATCTTTTGGGCCGAGCCTAATTTATTATGCACATATAGCTATATATAGCATTCACAAACGTTCCTCGTTTAGGTCCACTTCGGACTTAATAATAATAGTATAGTCTAGGGATATATTTCTTGTAAATATTTTTTTTTTAGTCCACTCCCGGACTCTTCTTTAGACGTCGTTTTGATTTCAGTCCGATCCCAGACTGCCCTTAGAGGTTTTTTTATTTTAAAGAATAAAATGAAGACAATTTTAGCCAACTGACAATTTATAAAACTTAACAATTATCAACAATTACGAATAATTTCGTACAAAAACAAAAAAAATTATCTTTTAAAATCACCTCATATCACCATCTTGGATACTTCAGGCCGGGTTCAACAATTAATTTAGAAATAAAACGCAACTGATATAAAAAAAAAATCGTGTTTTTTTCACGTCATTAAATGTTTATAAATCTTATATTACAGATTCGTTAATTTAGAGTCTAGCTTTCAATAATTTACTTTTTTCTCTTTTGTCCTGTGCTGCGACAATTTGGAAAGCGGTCTTGCATCCACTGGTTTTCTTTGCTTGTATGCGTACTTGGAAGTCTAGCCAAAAATTTGATTAAAAACTTATATTTTTTAAAGCTTCTTTTATTCAGACATATTATGATTGACATTCACTTTTTTTTTCTTTTTTCTTTTTAGCAAATGATAAAATTAGTGAGAAAGACATGAATATAAACAAAAACCCTGAGATTGCCGAGAAATGGTGGAGTGGTTATCTATATATGGCGCCCTGGCCTGCCGAAGGGCCAGAAAGCCTCAAATGACAGTTGACTGGCTATATACAAAAGCTGAAAACCAAAACAGACTTTTCGGCTCATCCTAGAGTACGCACTCCGATTAAAGTACACAAAGGACTAGAGTATATTTTTTTCATCTTGTGCCAAAAAGGGGCCAGTCGGTGGTACAGCGGATAGCGAACCCGTCCTGAGGTCTGCAAAGACCTTTCTGTCCCGGGTTGAAGCGCCCCTCCCCCCCTCTCCAACCGGTTCCCTTGCTTGACACAGGCTATAGATCTGCAGAAAAAAAAAAACAAAAAAAAACCACACACACACACACACAAAAAACTTCTTCCCAAAAGTTAATAGTGAATTCCGGCCAAACGACGCTCTTTTCAGTTGGGGTTAGTCGATGCTTTTCTCAGTTGGAGTTAGTAAGATGTAATAAAAAACTAGGAATGATTGTAGCTCTTTGATTTGTAAGATGTAAAAAATTACCAGGAATGATTGTAGCTCTTCGATTTGAATTTAGAATGAATAGAATTTTTTTTATTAAAAATCTGGACAAAAATAGATTTTGTCCACCGAAATTTGGAAAAAAAAATTGTTTTTTAAAGATAAAATGGCTATCAGTTACTGCAATAAGCCTTTAAATTATTTTTAACAGTATTAAAAATAATATGACCAAAAAAAAAAAAAAAAAAAAAAAAAAAAATACAGTTCCAACACAATTTATCTTGTGAATTATAAACACAATTTATAACGTTAGAAATTATAATTTCTAGCATTATCCTATGTCTTACTGAAGTAGTTGTTTTAGTTCTTGTCGTTGTTTTGTTGTTGTTCTCACCTCATTATAATTATTTTTGTTGTTGCTATTATTATTATTATTATTATTATTATTATTATTATTATTATTATTATTATTATTATTATTATTATTATTATTACTATTATCACTAATGTTATTAATGTTATTATTATTATTATTATTATTATTATTATTATTATTATTATTATTATTATTATTATTATTACCGTCGTTATTTTATTATTATCATCCAACTCCTCATAATCATTGCAATTATACTGTTTGTAACTCAGACATATAATTTTTTCATTCTTTTTTTTTTCTGTGCTTTTCCATTTATTTTTTTCCACAGTAAATTTAGTTTTTTCCCCATCCTTTTTTTTTTTTTTGTTTACTCCAGAGCCTACAAACAACGAGAACCTTGAGGAAGGCAGAATGAGGAAGGCCTTATGTCCGCTATTGTGCTTTAGATTTTGTTTTTGCTTGATTACTTCTCAAGCTTAGCTTTTTCCGTACCGATCCATTAGACTTTTCCCGGTCCATAATATTGCCACCATTTTTCTGATAAACCATATCTATACTATTCTTACTTATTGTTCAACACTCTCTTCCATATATTTTATATTTATTTTGGAACTAATACTTCATATTCATTTTATGTGTCCTTAGCCATGGCTATTCTTATTTCACTTGTTCATCTAACATCTGATATAAGGTAGCCAAGATGTTTATATTTTGTAGCATGTTTTGTGTGGTTTCTTCTGTTAGGGGATTGCATTAGGGTTTTGATATTTTAAAGATGAAATGCATTCATTTTTTTTTTCTCTTTCGCATTCATTAAAATCGAGTCTGTCTTTTTTAAAATCATGTAAAAAGCACACTCTCTCGCGTGAAGGCTTGCGGACTTCGGTGACACAATGGCTAGTAAACCCGCCATAAGATTTGCAAGGACCCTTCTGTGGCGAACGCGAACCCGCCAACTTGCCTGAAACTTTTTTTTTGTAGTAGAAGGGTCTTATAGGCGTAGAACTTAACTCGGAGGCAAGCGGGCACATCGAGATGCTCAGAATTACATTGTTAAACCAATTGTAACCTACATGCCCTTACCCTGAACTATGTGTACAACTTTGATGGCTTTAGGAGAATTGGCCCTCACGGTTGGGGTAGAAGCTTGTTATGATCTGGAAATTGTGGATTATGGGTCATTTCTTGCAAATTTCGTAGCAAAGGTTGGGTCTCATCAAAGGTTTCACTGCATAGAGCATAGTGATTGCTTGACACAAGGTAGCAATTGTAGCCTTGTTGTATGCTAAAAAAATCAAACGTACTGATTAGTTTATCGAGCACCAGACTAATATTGAGATATCAAAAGATGACCTTAAAAAGAACAGTCATAAAACCTTGAAAATAGATCTCCAGTTATTGTAGTACGGAGTGTCTGACGTGGTATAACATCTACGATATTATCATTCTTTAAAACAAATTTCCAAGCTTGAATGGTCATCCTACACAACCATTACATCAAAAACAATTACAGATACTCCCCTGATGGTAGAGGGAAAAAAGATAAAATCGAAGAAATGAACAATTCCCCTTGTACCAAGTCTGTGACGAACAACAGTCACCATGGCTCTCAATCAAATCTTGTCTTTATATGAATTCAGAAATTCACATTCTGCGCTTTCGATTTCTTGAACAAGATCTCAGGCGATCAAGAAACGTCAATAATTTCCCACCCCTCTTTTTCTGTCCCTCTCTTTCAGCTAAAATAAATACTGAATGTCTGTTTGCCGACATAATGATTACAAGCCCTTTAGTCATATTATGGCTCATGTTATTTTCTATGAATTGTTTATACAAAGTCTTACAAGCTGTCTTTCCCAAAATACTAATCCGTTGGAAAATAAGTATTTCCCATCATTAAAATCGGTGAATCCATAATTATCCTTAAAATTATAAACTTAATTTGAAAACGATTATTGTGGTACATTAAAGCAAATAATAAAGTTTGTGTCTACGGTATCTCTTTCAAAGACCATTTTATATCATTCATTCACTTTAAGTTATATGAATTTCTGTTAAAATCTATACCCAACAAAAAGCTGCCTTAATTCCTGAAATACTATTTAAAAATAGAGCAGTCCAAAAACAGGGAGTGGAAATCTCGAACGATGAAAGGCCACCTTTCCAATCTATAGAAGTGGAATTGATCACCTGGTCCAGTTATCACTTAAGGACAAATATATCATTGTGTTTTTATAAGAACAGATGGCTATTATATAGGCGAGCTTTCTCTGGAATCCATCGATCTTATAGTCGAGCCCTGTTTTAACTTTGGGGATAACCTTGCTCAAATTTCAATGCAAGTCACGAAATATTTTCCAAACAGTCTGATGTTCTCACATGTTATAGATGACGCGGTCAACCACTTTTTCCGTAGCATTTAACAATGTCTTTTCCACCCTATAGAAGCACGTCAGCTTAAAAGCTACCTTAAACTCTACAGAGACCTCATGTCAAGGCAATAAAAAAAAAGAAGGAGGGGCGGGTGTTCTGTTGGAGTAAAAGTTTGCTTTTGCAAAAAAGCTTTTCTTTTCGCCTTTTTTGAAATTCTGAAGGCTGAATCCTTGAAATTCCACAAATGATGCATGTACCGCTTATTGTGAACTGCAGGCATTGAACATCAGTGGAACGAGTCCTCAGCCATTCTATTAAACATTCAATAAATCGATAAATCAATCAATTAATCATTCAGTCTATTTCAAAGGTGTACTATAAATCTGATATCTTTACTGTTGTATTATCCAATGCATCTCAGCTGGCGTTATTTTGTCACCGTTTTATTTGCTTTATCTTTTTTTTGTTTCGTTCTCTGTTGCTCACCGTCTCTCATTCATTAGCTGACTTTGATTTTAATCTGTTCCGTCGCCATTTGTTTCTGAATAATGTGATTGTACATTATTCAACATCCTTTTCGATTTTCTCTTTATTTTTGTCTTTCTCTAACTTGTCATCTTTGATGGTATTTTTTTCTTATTTGCCTTTTCTCTCCTTTTGCTTCTTCGTTTTTCTTTTTTTTTTTTTCCTTTTTCATTCACTTTCATCGGTTGGTTATTTTCACTTTCTTTTTTTCTTTTCTAAATGAAAGCCATCATGTGTCTCGCTTTCTCTTTTTATTGCATATGTTGGTGCCACGGTATATCCATCACCACTGGAGCTGTCAGAGGGAAGCCGAGCATCAACAATAGTTTTGTAGGTTTGTCGTTCAGTCTGTAATTTGTCTGCTTCAATAGTCTAGTCTGAAAATCATTGCAGGGCAGACTAACTATGAAGACTGAGCTTAATCTCACAAGTTGAGATCTTTTTACCTTCCATACAAAGGTTTATGTTTAGCCACTGCGTAGAATTTAGTATGTCGTAAAGTCATGTTAAGTACATGTATTTCGTCTATGACGTGGTAAATTTAAAGCAGTAGTTACACATACCACCTTTGCTATTTGGGAGAAGACGCGGGTGACAGGGTCTCCGTGTATGCTACTGCACTAGTTGCAGTATATATTTGAATGAAACAAGTAAAACATTATCAAAGATCTCAAACTGAATGCGGTATATCAACAAAACTACCCTGGATTTTCACAACTAGTGCAATTGTGCAATTCAGAGGGAAGCCGCGCTCAGTTTTGTCGTTTTTTTCATATTTCTTGTCAATTTTTTTTACTGTTTGTCCTATCTCTGTTTATTTGCATCTTTATGTTTTGCTCTTCCCCGTCATGCACCTTCTTTATTAATACTTTTGCCTTTCTATTTCTCCCACGGTCTCTTTCTCTTTTTCTGTGTTTAATCATTCAATCAATATACCTCTTTCCTCTGTAGATCTGATTCTCCATTTTTGCGCTGTTCTTGTTCATTTATTACACTTTACCCTATATTTCGTTTATTAAAAAATGCAGTTTTACAAAATCATAACATAAACAGTTCTATCTGTTTGAGAACAGGTTGGCCTCTCGCCATTCGACACCAGGTTGTTATGTTGTGTTTAGAAGGTACATAGGCTACATCGCTTTCTATCCAGTTTTTGTCTTTAGTTCCGATTATACACAATAGTCTTTGTCTACTTCTCCTTCTGGTGGTCTTACTTATTTTCACCGCAGACTGCCGGTTTTGAAATGATAGAGGGTGCCTTGTTTGCCAGGAGGTGCGACCCGTATATGGCGGGAAGTAGATCCTGAAAGTTGAGGTGATAACAGTGCATGCAAGTTGCTCTCGCTTATCAATACAGCTCTTTAGCCACTCCTTTCTCCCTGAACGGCGCAACAGTGCTGACCTCTGCCGGTCGATGGGCTGGTCATTATTTCTCAGGACGGAATTTAGGCCAATCCCAGTAGAGGTCCTGCGCAGCTAGCTAGGAATACAACTCATGGGTAGCCATGACACAGGACTAGAGTTCTGAGCAATGTTTCTCTTGGCTAGGCTCCGTGGCAAAAAGAAATCGCAGGGGCCCTTCCTTACCCTCATAGAGGCGAAGTAACCGTCTCCAGAGAGAGATAGTGTTGCTGTCTCTGATGCCAGCAATAGCAATGCAGGCGAGCTTTGTTGATATATATCTTTCCATGGCTATTTTTTTTTTACTTATTTCATCAATACATCTACGATCGGATGTTATCAGGTCGCCAAAAATATTTGAATTTCATAACTTGTTTGATCTTTTGGCCTTTGATAACGAGATTGCATTTAGGATTCGGGAATTTCGTTGAGATGATCATGAACCCGTTTTCTTTCACATTCAAAGACGAGCCCATTCTTTCGCTCTCTAAAAGTTCAGTGTCTAAAAGTTTTCGAAGCTGTTCATCAGATTTTGCTAATAAACCTGCATCGTTTGCATATCTGAAATATTAAGATTTTCTCTGTTTATTTTTAAGCCTGAAATGCCATCACGATTCCTTAGATTATTTCACTATATAAGTTAAAAAGATCAGGAGACATGACACATCCCTGAGTCGCGCTTCTTTTGGTGTTCTTGTAGATACTGTTTGATCACAGTCAAGATTTCTAAGTACTTCGATAGCTTTGGAATGCTAATTTTTTTCGCATACGAAACAAATCTATATATTTTTACTTCGTCAATGGCCTTGAAATAATCATTGAATCATAAATGGACGTCTTTTTGCATTTCTATACAACTCTCCATAACACTGACAAAGTGAATATTGCGTTTCTAGTCCCTTTATCAGGCATTAAGCCAAATTGTTTTGCGGATACTCTGGTCTTAAATTCCTGCTCGTTTTCTATGCATCAAAACACGTAACAGGTTTTTTTTTTTTTTTTTTTTTTTAATAAATTCTTCATTAAACTGTTTCTATAAAGTTACATTCTGTTGCCTTTAGTGTTTAAGGCAATACTATCAAAACAGATTTATAAAGATCTTCTGGAATTGTTCCACTGTCGTATTTTGCAAGGGATTTTGTTGACAGGCTTATCCATAGGTTAACAAATGCTGTAATTGTCTATTAGTGTATTATGTGGTCCTGTAACATTTCCACTTTTCCTTTTCTTCATTGCTGCCTCAACCTCTTTTTTAAGGATTCATGGACGCTCAAGATTATTCATTATTTCAGGTTTTTTACACCTATCACCTTTTAAAAGATCTTTAACATATTCTGACAATCCGTTTAGTTTTTCCTTCTTTTCCATTAAAATTGTTTTGCCTTTTGATTTCATGCAGCCAAGGTTGCTGCATTTGATTTTCTTACCACTGACATTCTTAATTTTAGCGTGCATGAATTTAACGTCTATATTTAGCTTATGCTCCATTTCCTGCCAGTGTTGATTCTTTTTTTTTTTTTGCTGCATTGCATTTTGATTTTTTTGTTGAGGTCTTTGTACTTGGCTTCTTCAAAATTTTTTTAAGTTGCGCCTTTCTTCCATCAAAATGAGTATTTATTTCTTTATCCATTTTCTTATGCTCTTTTGTATCCTTTTTGGGAACGTTTTTCTCAGTGACTTCATTCACTTTATTTCTGACCATAGTTCTTCTACCTCTTAGATATTATTTATTCTCTCATATTTGATATGCACAGCTACATCAATTTTGTCTCATCAGATTTTAGACTGTCCATTTGGAATTTAAGATTAGCCTTTGCCTTTATTAATTACTTAAGTTTTACTTGAAATTTACATGTGAATGGTATATGATCTGAATCACAATCGGCTCCAGGCAATGATTCTGATGGTTTGTGGCTTTTTGAAATTGTTACTGAGGGAGAATATAATCTATTTTGTTCCTACATTTATCTCGGGGGCTTTTCTAGTCCACTGTCGTCTAGGATGGTTTAGATATCAAGTATTTGTGTTTGTAAAACAATTAATTTGGCACCATTCAACTAGCTTGCTGCCACGTTCTTCTACCTTATCATTCACAGCTTTTGTTTTGAAATCTATTATTGTTATCATGATGTCCTGGGATTTTAGCTATTTTGCCTTTTCTATTGCTTCATAAATCTTTTCAACTTAAGCATCTTTACTATCATATGTTCATACATTATGGGTTAAGTAAAGGAAATTGGTGTCTATATAAACATTTGAGGCCTTGCACAATTCCTTTTTAACGTTTTTCTTCATTATACTCAATTTTTTAAAATGGATTTTTACCATCGTTTTCAACTTGCTGAAGCACTTGATAAAAGAAACTTGTGAGAGAAAATGAACGAACAGAAATCTGAGATCACGATGAATGGTAGACTGCGTCTACCAATAATCAATCAATCAATTCATATCACTAGGAGTAATTATAATTGACTGACATACTATAGATAGTTACGAGAGGCGTTCCTCTCGCATCGTAAATTATTTAAGAGACTTTTCCTCTTCTACAAAATATTTTGTGATGTTTCAGCTAGAAAACACTTATTGGTAGACAGTAACTTGAAAAGAGACAGCTACAATGGTAAAAATTTCTTTAGATTTGATTCCATAATGTAAAAAATGTAAAAACCTGATTGCCTATCATAGGACTTGGCAAGAGTATCTCATACCGCATGTTTCATTTGATAGTCTCTATCATTTTGCCAACCCGCTTGATTCATTAATTATTGTCTTTGTTGGTTCCTGTCGAGAAAAAGAAGTAGTGATGGTGGTGGCAAAGGCGGTGGTTGGAATGATAGTTGTTGTCATGTTGATATTTGCCCATATGGGGATGATGGTAGTGGTGATGGAGATGGTGGTGATGATAGTGGTGAAGGTAGTGGTGATGGTTAGTGAAGGTTGTAGTGGCGATTGTAGTGCAAATGGTGGTGGTAGTGGTGATAGTGGTGGTGATAGTAATAGTGTTTGTGATGGTAGTCATGATGGTGGTGGCGGTGGTAATGGTGTGGTGTTGGTGTTAATGATGGTGGTGATGTAAGTGGCGATAGTGTTGACGATGGTTGTAATGGTGGTGGAGGTAAAAATGGTAATTGTAATGGTAATTATAGTAGAAGTTGTAGTAATGGTAGCGTTTACAATGGTGGTAGTTATGGCGGTGATGATAGGTACAGTAAACATACTAGTGATCGTATTGATTACTCTAATAACCATTTGACATATGTTGATCCTCCAACTAAAATGCTCTTAGATTTCACAACTTTCCCTTCCTGAAAAAGGACGAGAAGGGACAGTGAGTATAGACAACAAAGATAATACAGTTTAAGAGGCTTGAGGTTCTAATGCTTTTAAATGCTGATCTCTATAGCTTCTCCATTATAACAACAAAAGGTGGCATTTCCCAATCTTATTATTTTAAATCTCATTTTTTCTCAAGATATTTTTAAAACTTTTGAGCGGTATACATTTTTTTTTAGCTTTATAGCACAAAATATCAACTAAAACCATTGATAGGTCTAACAACATTGTGCGTCGGTTCTCATACGTTACGATGCATTTTTCAGTTTTTCTTTCAGCATAATTGTAAGGGAAAAAAAAACAAAATAACAGCATTGCGAATTTTATATCTAGGTTGAAACGAAAGTAAAAATATTTTAAGGACTTAAGTATTTTTTCGCAATACATTTCGATCTTCATATTTGATTCTAATAGTTGTTAGTAAACAAAATATTAGTACAATAACAGCCTCGGACTTTAATGATTTGTATCAAAGAATGTATACAGTCAGTCCTCCATGTATGTGCGTTTTCAATAGTACTGCTCTTCTCCGATTGCCAGTAGTATAGTTAAGTAGAGTAGTCATGTAGTATATGCTGATGATGAATAAAAAGAGGGTTCTTCACATTTTTGTATTTCATTCATCTTCACATTCGTAGGCTGGCCGACTGGACAATGCTGTGTATAGGAGAGCAGAACCGATTAACTTTGTGGTGGTCCCAACATACATCGTTGATTTTGGTGACCAACTCTAAACTAAACCAGGACTATAGCGAACCTGCCTAAGATTTGCAGAATCTTTTGTGTGGCAAGTTCGAGCCCCGCCACCGGCGCCTTAGTTTGACAGATTTAAATGATTGGATCCAGGTTTACTTCATGCATGGCAATGTTGGTGATTTAAAAAAAAAATGCTAATAATTACATAAACCAAGCAGCAGGAGAGAGAGGTTAGTCATAAATAAGAAGCATCGATAAAACATTGGCTGTTTCTATGTGCAAATAAGCATCTTGCACACTGAGTCTATTCTCTGTTTAGCATCACGCTTGTAAATGTCTACTAGACTCATAGAAGTAAAAAAAAAAGAAAAACCAGCACAACCTTTAATAGTGAGACCTTTAAGAAATTTTGAGCAACGAGCCAAATATATTATCTCTTCATGCTAATTCTTCATTTTGTCATAACGTTATCTTGGCAATGGATCTAGGCAGGAGCGCAATGGATAAAACGGACGATATCGGGAAAAGCAGAGAAAGGTCAAGAGAGAGAAAGAAAGATAGCAAGAAAACGAACGAATGAGCAATAAATAGAGCGCGAGAGAGATAGAGGGCAAGAGAGAAAGAGAGAGCGAGAGAAAATGAGAGAGATGGAGAGATAGAGAGAGAGAGAGAGAGAGAAAGAGAGAGAGAGAGAGAGAGAGAGAGAGAGAGAGAGAGAGAGAGAGAGCGAAAACGTGAGCGTGAGCGTAAACTTGCAACATAAGTTTTTGCCTTCCATTTTGTGTTTCACAGATATTTTTTAAGTGTATATTTTTTTGAGTACATCATTAATTCACTTAAGTCTGAAAATTATGGTTTGTCATTTTTCCTCCTATTATTTAACCAGGCTACTTACCTCTGGATTACGTGAGAGGAAACTAGGTGCTGTACAGGCCTGCCGTCGTAAGACAATTCCAGTGCGTAAAGATTCTAAGAGTTAGAAATCCAGCAACAGGCCAAAAATATATGGATTCCGGTGAGTTCCACGGACACAGGCGCCGTCTGAAAGAAAGCGAGAGCAAGCCTCTTGTCAACGAGGTACTTAAGTCTCACATTAAAGATGCAAGAAAGCCTGCCACAGAATGGTCAGAGATGTTGGTGGCTCGGTGAATAGCGAGTCCGCCCTCAGATTTGCATGGGCTATTCTTAACGGGTTCGAGTTTTACCACCTTTGCCTGAAGGAGGGCCAGAAGGCTGAGATCATCTTGATGAGAAGCTTTATACATAAAAAAAACCAAACCAGGATCAGAATGGTTGCATCCTAATCGCCCTACTTCTAGCACCCGCGCATAGAACAGTTTAGAGGGTATTGCAAAGACTAGCAAACCCAGCAGGGAAGTAAAATAGACTTTTCTGCAATTTTACAAGCTTCTTTCAAAAGAAAAAAAAAACCGAGATTAGACCCAAAGGTTAAAGCCAAGGTAGTGAAAAAAATCAAGTCATCCCCGGACCTTTGGAAAAAAAGGCAGCAATTATAGGAGGTTGGATAGCTGGCTTCACCGCCTGAGAAAAGATAGACAAGTAAGACGCGAGTCACCAACAAATTCAAGCAAAAAGGTTTTGACTAAAGGGATTTGGATGCCAGGTCACGGAACCATGGGTGAGGTTTTCTATTTGTTGCAGTTTTCTTCCAGATAACATTTGGATTTATTGCATGAAATCTTGACAGCCTAGCGCAGACTAGGTTAGAAACAGTCTCTGGATTTCCGTCTGTAGTGGCATTCTGCCAATGACGTTAACATGGGTGATATGGCATAATTGAGAATCGTTATATCAGGTCATGCGCTAAAGTTAATTATGTAATATTGATACTCATGATTTTCCGCCCTTTAACATGTTATCGAATCGCCCATCGCTTTGGAAAGTTAAACCTTCTTGCGTCTTTTCTTGAAGATATAGGCTCTCATTGCACATTTGAAGGAAATGACTTCACAGTGCTTTCTTTAACTCCAAAACCACACCTTGTTTTCTCATTGGAAAACTAGGATTTCCCGACAACGGATATCAGGGCCATTTTTTGGTTTTAACATAAATTGGAAGATAAGTATTAGAATTTTACATTGTTACTTAGAGATATTTTGCATCGAATGTACATACATAGAAATTCTTAATCAATTCTATTACTTTTTAAGAATTTGTGAAAATATATATCTGGCGAAGTTTTTACAATATTATTCTTAAAAGTGGTTAATAAAGTAGAGTGATATTACCACAATTATATGAATGCATATTAATTAAAAGATTATTCAGACATGACAGTGATATAACTGAATTTTACTTATTCAGCTTAGAATCAGAGAAGATAGCTATTGTAATCATAGGCATGTATTTATTTACTTATATTATTTTAGGTTTTATAATTCCAAAATGAAAGCTTACAATTACTACATATCTGTTCGATTATTGATACCCTACAGTGAGGTAAAAGTGAAGTACCAATACTGCACAGTTAATTGTTTAACAAAATCTCATACATATGACATTGTTTTAACATGCAATGTTACAAGACGCAGACAAAAGGTCGTGACTTAGTTGTTTGTCTCTAGGACTCTATGTTTCGTTTAAATGGAAAACAATTCCTTATAATATGTGAATTTAGAGCAATCCTTAGATAATACACAGTTCGGCTTTAACAAATTCATCGTAAACTACAAGGAGTGGTAGTTTTGAATTGTCTCAGCTGTCACGTATTACACTTTTTTGTGTATCATGGCACACGAAATAATGTTATTTCTATAAACAGAGTTATATGCAATTCTCTCTCTCTCTCTCTCTCTCTCTCTCTCTCTCTTTCTCTCTCTCTCTC
>BLXT01005793.1:496992-509948 GCA_019648995.1 Plakobranchus ocellatus
CCCCCCCCCCCCACACACACACACAAACACACAAAACACTCGCAACCACAGCTGATAACCATGCTTTGAGATAACTATAAAAATATTAACATCATTCATTATTACAAATAAACAAGCAAAATGGTTTGATGCGAATCATGACAAAGATTCAAAAAAAGTAAATACACTTCAATAAATCTTGATTTCAATATCTGTAGTTACAGTCCTTTCACTTTTTTTTACATATGTGTTAAACTATGATTTACAAGTAAAAAACAGATACTTTGATGAATAGATAAGATGATGTTTTGACGAGGCATAAAAAGAAGAGGAGTAGTTCTCTATTACTATCATTTTCTTCAGAAAAAAGTTATATTTGAATAATTCTTGAGATGCATTGTTTTAATTTCTTTCACTATGTCTCCTCTTAGAGCGAACAAAAATACTCATTTCATCTATATAGGCCTACTGCTGATTGGTTGGTAGTGAAATAACAAATTAAATGACTGTCTCGCCATTTTACAAGATGAGTCAAAAGTTACAGCCACTATAAGACATAACTTAAGAATGTGAGCTTTTTGAAGATTATTTCTGGAAAGCTTAACATTGCATACATCTTTTCGAAAATAATAAAAAAAAAATAATAAAATAATTCGTTCAGCTCTTTTTAAATGCACACCCCCATGGGTAATTCCATTCTGTGGGTTTCCTGTAGCATATTTCTAAAGAAAGGGGAAAAACCCGTTAAAGCCTATGTTCGTGCAATGCACAAAAGAAGAAGCAATTCTAGCCTTAGACGTGTAAACGTATTTATTTCAGAACAAAGCTTCCACGATATGTTCTACAAATAATGAACCAGTCCCGCTTTGACCGGAGCCTCAATTTTACAACCAGTGTTGACTCTGCTAATCCAAGTCTCGGCTGCTCGTTACTCGGTGAACGCTCTTAGCAATCAGGAAGAATTCGGTTGGCCCGTAGGTTTTGGCCTTTTGGTGGAGCAAAGGTAAGTACACGCGCTCGAAGCTGTAAATACTGGTCTCGAACCCCAGACATCCCATCTTTTCATGAGGAAATCGGTAAGGCATTGGGTGGAGTTTACCGGCAAAAAATCATATCACGTGGACAGGGCTGATTTTGCCAGGGAGAAATAAGCGCATATAAAATACGACACATTTTTTAACTTCTTCGTTGTGCTTCTTTATGATTAATAAAACAAACTTAACAGATTCAGTGAAGATTCGGCTGATCGTTGTCTCACCTCTTCCTATATAAGTTATCCATTGTCCATCCACTATCTTACTCCATTCATTAACAACTGATTATTTTAGTCATACGAGAAAGATGAGTACATTCGTGTAAATGTAAATGTCTTTTTTATTCTTTCACGCGAACTGTATTTACACGCGAACATTCTATAGACATTATCTTAGATTTTATTTAGTATCAGATTTAAAGGGAAGATAATGGGGTCAGTAGGGCAATGGTGACTAATACAACGTGGGTTGTCGATCATCAAAATGCTCATCTCAGTAGATCCCTTTGTTCAAAGCGTGACTTTTAAGTCCATTTTTTTTCTTCAGACGAAGAATATACCGGGGCTCAGGGGGATAGTTAATATATGGCAAAGTTCCACCGCCTTATGTAAACCTTCTTTTAAAATATCTGTTTGCGAAAGTCCTCTTGAATTCACGAAAGATGTTGAAACCCTTGTAGCTGGTCTGATCATTGGCATATAAAAGGTTCACACTTATTGTCCTACCCGTGTTATCCCTTTCCATTCGCTAATTTAGGTAGGTTGTGCCTCAATGTGAAAATTAAGAAAACGTACCGAATAGTTTATGTTGTGAATATTATGTGCCGGCTATTGAGCACTTTAGAAAGCAGCTTTCAGGCAGATGTTATTATCTATATGAAATGCTTTATGTTGAATATTTCATTCAAAAGTACTGTTTCATTATTTGTAGTATGTCCTTTTCACATTTCTTTAAAGTTTTTCTTTAATAATCAGTGAACTCATTGTCTTTCGATTCTCTAAATATTAAGATGTTTTCAAACATGGATATAATTATAGTTTGTGTGGTTCAATATAAAGCTAGTTGATGACTCGGTGATTAGCAAACTCGGCTTGAAATCCCGAGAGAAACCTTACTACGCCACTAGTGCTCTGCCTGATGAGGGCGAAACTGTCTGAGATCATTTAGAATAAGTCGGCTTGTAAGACAAAAACTAATAGAACTCTGGGTACTTACATCTGGCATCTAGTTGTTTAGACTGTAGCTCTAGTTAGTGGCAACAATAATAATACTCTCCAATATGCCAAATCCTTTCGCCATAAAATGTAGTTTGGTGTCGTAGAAAAATCAAGTATATAAAAGAAAGGAATCATTTGCTCTTTTCACGGGTATTTGGTTTTCATCCATCTTTTAAGTTTAATCAAAGTTCATTCAAAAATCACAGGTAAAGTAAAATAGGAAAGGAGTATCAAATGTAGTTGACATATTTCTTCAATTTTATTTTAAAAAGTAATAGAAACAAAAGTTTACACTCCATCAAATTATGATTCTGTTCACTGACAAACCTCAAGTGATACTGAATTATTGCTTATGATAATAAATTATATAGATACATCAAAAAGAAATACGCCGTATGCTCTATACTTTTGGATATCTTTTTTGTTTTTTATCTTATGCTTGCCTTATTTTTTCCAGGGTAAAATTGTTTTGCAATAGTGTATGAGCAACCACCACGCCTGCCCACATAAAAAAAGCTTTCAGGTGCAAAGAGTATGATACATGTTCAGATATTTTGAAAATTTATTTCATATTAACTATGTTAACAACTGTCTTTTTCACTCTCTCTCTCTCTCTCTCTCTCTCTCTCTCTCTCTCTCTCTCTCTTTCTCTCTTTCATCTCTATAACTCAGAATTAGCATTACTTTAAAAGACACTTTATCTTGAATTCTATAATTATAAAAATGCATTTCCTGCACACTCAATTTGAAATCAAACTCAGTGTGAAAGTTTTAAAAAAGAGCAGAAAATTGTAGCTCGAACCTCTTGCATATTTCGTGTTTATTATTCTTCCTTTTTAAAGACTCTGATAGACAGTAACATAAATTTATTTAATTTCACTCTGTTGAAGCCCTAGGCTAGGCAGTTGACATACCAAAAATGGCAAAGCCGATTCAAAACATTTTATAGAGAATAAATATTATTATGAACAAAATGGAGGAATTGAATTCCAGCGATTTTTCGTTCGACTGATGCATCTATATTGTTATTGAATGTGAGAACAAGTTTATGAATGCTAGTTAAGTTTAAAACATAGATTTATCATTTTGTGAACAATTTAAAATAAAATTGATTTGCTTTTGTCATGAAACAGTGCAATGTTTTTTTTACAAAACCCTCTCTGTAAGAGATGGCAGTACACAGATTAGTGAAAATGCTTTGAAATCGCAAGGTCTTTCTGTCGCAGGCTTCAATCTGCCACCGGACCCTGACCCGATCTAGTCCAAATGATTGAAGATTCATGCAACAGACTATCTTCGTATTATTTTCATAGTTTTGTGATTTCTCGTTCATGACCGATGATGATACAGATTAGCAGAAACACATTCTGTTGGGGAATATTGAATATATGTGTCTTTTGTAAATAAAAGTTTCAATGCATTTATCGACTGATGCAGCCTTGGAGGGAAGAATAGATTTCAGACATGGGACATGAAATTGAAGATCAAAGTTGAGGTACAATTGATCCTTTCGTTGGCTGAGAGATTTTTGTCCTTTTCAATGGTCGTTGTGGGACTGTTTTTTTTTTTCTTTTAAGTCTCAAGATCATAAATTATTGTCAGACTATTGATATAATTCCTAGGGTGTGTCTTAAGCGGTTGCCTTATTTCGTGACTCTTTAGTTTCGTCATTTGTCGCAGCTATTTCTCTTGTTTCTACAAAAATAAAAAGAAAAAGGAAGGCGAAAGTTATACATTGCTGTAAATATTAATTTCAGTAGCTCAGTTCTCAGAAGTTTCTCCGTGTATCTGGGCCGGTTAAAAATCTATTCATGGTCTCTCTATTCATGAAGATCTCATACGTTTGTGTTCAAGATTTCAGAGGAGATTTTGATCAGTTTTTATATTAGAATATGTTGAAAGTGTCTGTGCTATATTCCTAGATGAATTATCCCGACGTTTGTTATATCCTCAAAAAAAAAAGTGGCATAGCTTGGCATGATCTAGATTTGTTAAAAGCAAGCACCTTAGAGATTTGAGACGCGAATATGGTTTTTGAACCCGAATGACCCTTTGCAGCTTTGTTCTGATTATCCGGAAATATTCTTATCATCGTTTTTGCATTCACAGATTTTTTTCGGTTCAACACAGACAGGTAGCCAGGTAAACAGCTAAGGGGAGAAACAATCATGGGTTTGTCTCATCTGCAAGACAAAACTAGACCATTTGGAGCAGTTACTTCCCTTCTTTTCCTCTGCCTTGCGTTCTCTAGCGGAGAAAGTAGAAGCCTTTCCAAATCTGATGGTAACAAACGCATTGAATATTTGAGTTATCATTATCTAATCTTTTTTTCAAATGTTTGAAAATGAATATACCTTTGCAAAACTAATAGCTTATTAAAAAACTCACAGTATTCGAGTATGGAACTTACTACAAGCAAAATATTTAATGATAAACATTACAAGAAATTTCTACCTTTCACTTTCTGAAAAGTATAAAATCTCGGACACCATTGCGCTTCAAACCTTAAATTGAAAATGAGACCAAACAAATGAAAACGTATCTCAACTGGTTTATACCTAGCTTCAGGTTTACCCTGGAGAGAAATTCTTAGCTACATCAATAAGGAATCTATTTTGAAATTTTGATTGAGAGCAATTCTTTTGGGCAACTAATGGATATGTTGGAAACCGTCAAAGGTTTGAGATTTTGGACGAAATATTTTATAATGAGTTATCCCTAAAAGAATATGGGATTAATTTTTTTATCATTATTACAGACATCAAAGTTAATAACATTTATTTCCATGTTTGGTTTTTAATGATCACAGTATTTTGCACTCAAAATGAGCTAAATTAAGTTTCGGTCATCTTTATGTCCAAAAAGAAAACAAACAACAAAAAAAAACAATTAAAATTTCCAGAGTTCTGAAAAAGACTTTGCGCGAATTTAAATTCTTCCATAAAAAGAAGTGTTGGTGTTTTTTTAGAAAACATCTCAGATCAAAGAAAAAGTTTTTCAAAATTTATTTTTAAAGCGATAAAAAAATGTCATCTTTAATGCTAAGTAGATTATCAAAGTATTTGTTGAATTGAAATTGAAAGAAACGTATTACCATTGAAAACAGAGCAAAAAAAAAGGCACTTCAAAATTTTCCAAGAGGCCAAGATTTTGCGAAGTTCATCTAAAAAAAAACACTTACTGCCACCTATCAAGAAAAGAAATTTGGTTTTCTCTTTATTCCTCAACATTCTACGGTGTTAACTATTTGAGTCTCTTGTGAGTGCCTCGTAAAACAACACACTTTCATTTGCTAGCTCTTCGTTATAAAGTAAAAGATAAAGTCTGGAAAAAAAGTATATAAGCTTAGAATTGTTGTTTAAAAAAGTGTTGGAATTTTTTTTTTTAGTCGCCTGTGAAAATCATTGCTATAACCAGATTTGTTGTTGTTGTTGTTGTAAAACTGATGCCGCAAAATAACTTTTTTCACCTAAGGCATTAAAGTTCGCTTTTGCACTTTTTTATGATTTTTACGAACTTAACTGTAATTTAAAAAAAAAATGATTAAATGGAAATTTCAGAATCAGGACTGAAAACTCGTCAATTGACTACATGTACTCTGCATGCCTTCAGTTGCCCTCGCGGCATGGAGCCGGACTATCGAAGATGTATTTGCGTCAGTAAGTTGATTACTTTATCACATTCAGATAACTCTCCAGGGTTTAAAAAAATTGTTGGAGTTAAAACTTATGATTTTTATTTCAGTCGTTCTAAAGACTTCGCTTCATTCCAGGTGCTCTAAGAATGTCAAGAATGTTCTTCCATAGAGACACTTCTTTTAGTAAAAGCATTAATCGAGGAGTCATTCTGTGGAGAGTAATAAGTAATAATTTTTTATTGAAAATACTATTCTTTGAATTTCACTTAAAGGACTCGCAAACTACTCTTACGGACTTAAGGCTCAACGATATGTTGTTCCAAAGTCTACATCCAAACACAATAACATGTTTTATATCATTAAAAAGACAAAGTATAAAAATACTGCACTGTAAGAAAGAAAACAAGTTTGAGGATCTCAAAGATTCTCCGGTGGTTGAAGCAGATGATGTGAGAAAAAATGCAGCTACTATCTCACTATCTTGCAATGTTTTGTTACAAACACACACACATACACAGTCGCTACTTACACAAACTCATTAAATCAAAGTATAACACCTCAGGCTATGAATTGAAATGCCGTGCCTAAAGAACGAACCTTTTTGCCATCTGATATCTCAGTATAATATCTACAAATTTGAAAAAAAAAAAAAAAAAAAACAACATTCCTACAGCTTTTGTCCTTTTTTTCCAGACGAAGGCCATTACAACCCCTTTTCTTTCTTTGTTTTTAATCCTATAGAAGCAACTTCCAGTCAAGTTCAACAGCAGCCTTACAATCCAAAACAACGCCAGTTGCCGTCTCAAGTGCCCCAACCAGGGTCGTGTCCTTCAGATAGGGCATCTTACGATAGCAATGCCAGGACGTGTCGCTGTTTTGACACGGCAATGGTATATGATCCAAACCTACTAACATGTGGTAAGGGTCTCTAGAAATAATTTTTGGTTCACAGTTTTCCATATAACTTTTTAATCACTCCCTCTCTCTCTCTCTCTCTCTCTCTCTCTCTCTCTCTCTCTCTCTCTCTCTCTCTCTGTCTCTGTCTTCCACTGTGTTGGCCTCTCAATCACTCTCTGTCATTCTGTATACAATTACATCACTGATTATCCTTCAGTATATGTCTTCCTCTCTTTTGCTCACGACACCTCTGAACTATACATTATTAACTCTGGCTCTCTTTTTTTTCTTCTCGTCTCCTTTCTCATTGTCCACTTCTCTTTTGTTCGAACTTTCTGTCTGTCTCTGTTTCTTGCCTGGCAGTTATAAGCTTTAGAACTGATGGGATCCGATCTTGTTATCTGCAATACACCTCTGGAGATGTCAGGCCTATCGGTGTCAAAAATTTCTGGAACCTGAAGGGGGCCAACATACAGGGGTCATCGAGACTGAGAGAGGACTATATTAGAAAAGGAAAAGCAAACAATAACTTTTCGATTGCTAGGGGTTCAATGAAATACAAAAACGATCATTTTTTTTAATGCTAATTAAATTGTGAGGTTGAATTTCTGTTTTTATCTGCCTCTCATTATTTGATATTTCTCTTTTCAGTTTAATATAATTCCTTTTTTTTCCAGCAACGTATTTAATGTTGGGGATTATGTAATGTATTGGCTAACGATTCCGCCCATAAATTTGCACAGATGTTTCTGTCAGGGGTTACAGTTTAAATCCACTAACAACACTGTGACCGACGAGAACCTAACAGCTTAGATCATCTTACAGTGAAAGAACTATATGCCCAAACACGCAAATAAGTTATTGCATTTTAAACTTAATCTACACCTCCTTTTCTTCTTTATTGTTTATCTCTTTTCTTGATTTCTTCTCCTCGTAAGTGTACCGCGCCCGGTGTCCGCAGAATGCACAACCGGACCAGACTTACGGATGTGTATGTGAAAACAGGAATCATGTCTACAGTCCTACACTGAACGTGTGTTGTAAGTCGTGCTTTGTATTAAGACAATAGAAGAATAATCTACAATTAAAAATGTTGTGCAAATATTTCTAATTAATCCCCTCAGAATTGGGTAGAAAATGTTTTTGAAAAAAATTTTTCTTCACACGGCTGTTGGTTTCTACAGATGTTAATATTTTGTTATCAAAACATAAAAAACTTTGAAAAAAAAAGTAATTTTTTTGTTATTTTCTCTCACATAATTTTGAGTTAGAATAGAAGTATTTTTTTTTTTAATT
Organism: Plakobranchus ocellatus; assembly: GCA_019648995.1. Lineage (NCBI taxonomy): Eukaryota > Metazoa > Mollusca > Gastropoda > Plakobranchidae > Plakobranchus > Plakobranchus ocellatus. Next base: position 505,053 of record BLXT01005793.1, read on the forward strand.
TGCACCTCTAGAAGGAATGTTGTTAGTTTCTACTTTTGTCGGCAAATATAAAGTATTTTATGTGGTTTGACGCTCACTGAAAGACAATAACTGTCTCTAATTTTTCCCTAAGTTTACGTTAGAACATTTTAACAATTGATCTCTCTCTCTCTCTCTCTCTCTTTCTCTCTCTCTCTCTTTCTAACTCATATTGTTTCTCTCTCACACTCCATAGTCTCTCTCACTCCCATCTACTCTCTCATCCTTCAGCCCAACCCGATGCGTGCCCCTATGGTGCAGTCAGGCTTGGAGTGGATGGATGCCTGTGTATAGATCCTAACCTTGTTTTCGCAGCGGCATCATCACAATGTGGTAAGAATCCTTGAAAACCTTTTAATTATGATTGTAACTGAAACACTTTGGTTTAACGTGTTGTTTTAAATATTCAAACTATTTCCCAAATTTTATGTTCAGCCTCAGTGCCTTCTCTTTTTATGAGGAGAGGGTTGGGAGAAGAAGGAGGGATTATACATTTTGGTAATTGTTTTGGACAAATATTTTAAGAATCTGGTGGACACTTTCAGACGTTCTCTCTTTAATATATATATATATATATATATATATATATATATATATATATATATATATATATATATATTTCTTTTTTTAACTTAACCCGCTAAGTGTTGCTCATACCGGTACAGATGAAATCGTTGTCGTTGATCAGTTGTTAACCCAGCTTAACTCAGTTTCGAGCGAGTGACTATCAAAACACAGTTTCGGTTTATAAGAAATAGTATCGTTCACTATTTTTAAGATATCTTGATCTAATGGGCGTTAACCTTATTCTAGTTTTGTTTCACATCCGCTAAGTTTCTTGAGAAAGTTCAATGCAGAGGCAAAAAAGTTGGAAAAGGCTAGAAGTAGAGAAAGGGGGCCCTATTCTATGCTACGCCTTTCAGCTTAGGGGCCAGTTCCATCAAATTCGACCGTAGAGACATAGCTAAGATTTCTTTGAGAGATTTTAAAGAAGGAGCATCAGAGAGGAGATGGAAGTTTGAAAATAAGAAATGGGGAGGAAGGGGGAGGGGGGGAGGGTGCAAACAAAAGAAAAATAAGTGATTGTATACATTAATAATATAATAAAAAGATAAAATAAAATCAAGTTAAAAGAAAACAATGTTATAATGCCAAAAACATCAATAAACTAAATAGATAGCAGAGGAGTGGGCTTTAATCTTTCTGAAGACACTTCAATAGCCTTCCAATCCCCTTCCACCCTCCCTAAACCTCTTACCTGTCGCATTTGAACATAGATTCCACTGCATCTGTATGTCTGAACAGGTCACTTTTCAGGCTGTAAATTACCGTTTGCATAATCATTGCTGTAACAGTTTAAGAAACCGCAAACCAGTGCGGGCGAATTCTGTTTATGATCTCCTTAACTTAACGCAAATATTACACATAGTGTTCAAGGCCGTACCAAAACAAGTTTCACTCATGAATATATGGACTAGAACAAGATTTCGCATGTCTCTAGATGTATTTGTTGGAAACCCCATGAAAAAAAAATCCTGCAGGAGTAATCAATGCTTATGAAATGCGCTTCCTTTTTCTTTCGTTTTTTAAAGCACAATGGCCGATAATATAATTGCTCAACAAATCAAGGAATCGTTCACAAGATAAGACATTCGTATTGTTATACAAATTTTAATTCTTTGGGTAAGCCACCCACTTAAGTACAAAATGATCTATAACTGAACTTAGAGACTTTGAGCCTTCCATTCAAACAACCAGAGGGTGAATGAGAACACTGTTTCAGAAGGGTGCTTTGACATGAGTGACAACAGCCCGTCTAAGAGGCCTCTCACATCTTCTGTTAAGCATCTTTAGCTGAAGATAAACGAAAATCTGTGAAGAGATTGCTGAAAATATGCTGATACCCAAAAACCTCAGTTCACAAGGCTCTTACGGAGAAACTTGATAAAAAGAAAATCATAAAATGATCTCCAAAAGGGTTCATCACCTGCTGATACCAGGACCAAAAAGATGGCAAGGTTAGATGCTCAGTTCATTGAAGGATTCCAGAGACAGCGAAACAGATTTTTAGATAGAATTGTCACTGGAAACGAAACGTAGGTTTACTCATGGAATCCGGACAAAAAGACGGACCGCTGAGTGGAGAGACGGAAATGAACATAGATCACAAAAGGCACGTCGAAAGCAGGGTTCTTAGAAGATAATGCACATTGTCTTTTTTCACACATACGGAATTATTTTGCGATGCCCAGTTCGTATGGTCACCATAGTCAATGCTCAGTGTTACAAAATAGTTATACAAGGCAATATGAGACCGGCAATAAGAAAACAGCAACCAGTACTCATACAATCTGGAGTCATCTTCCATAACGACAAAGCGCCAGTGCACACTGCCAGAATGGTCTCCGAGTTGCTGGTCGAATATGAGTGGTCTGTGTTGGGGCATCCATCTTGCTTCATGTGACTTCTGGTTATTTCCAAAGATGAAAAACCGGGGTCACAGATTTGAGTCAAAGGAAAATGTTATTTTCGCGACGAAGGAAGTCATCAGACAGCTGGACAAAGACTCCTACGTAGCCACCTTTGATGGCTGCTTACAGATGATGCAAAAGTGCATTGACAAAAGCGATTTTTACGTTGAGTAGAGCATGGGATGAAAGTAATTAACGCTATCAGTCATTGTTCTGGTCCATTTAGCTCATGAGTTAAAAAGAAGTGAAACTTGCTTTTTGGGTGGATCTCTTGTTATCCTAAGCTAAATATTTTATGCTGAAAGCTTAAACAAACTTGTCTGATTTTTTAAACTGTTTGTATACAAGAGGCTTTTAACGTGTTTACGTTTGGTTACATTTTACAACTATTCTCAGTGCTTCGCCAACAGTGCCCTCAGGGAGCTCAGATCGACTTTGTGATGGGTTGCAGATGTGCAGAAACATTGACATACAATGCCATCACTAATGAATGCGGTAAGATACATTGAATCTCTCTCTCTCTCTCTCTCTCTTTCTCTCTCTCTCTCTCTCTCTCTCTCTCTCTTTCTCTCGCTCTAACACACACACAAACACACACACAGACATGTAAACACAAATTACACAATTTTAAGGATTTTTCATTCAGAACACAAGAAAAAAACAACAGCAACAAAACGTTGAAATGGTAGCAACGCCCTCGGAATGGGAGGAAAAGTATTAAACTGAAATGATAATTGAAACAAAAGAGTCAAATTTATGCAATTACTTCAACAACAGTTGCATAGGAAAAAGTGAAATCATAACGCGTATGCAAATTTTTTGGGGGAGCCAATAATATCAACAAAAATTGGATATGATTTTCATTATTGTACACACAGATTTACTTTGGCATGTTTTATGAAAGTTAATAAACGTCTCCAATTGTATTTTCAGATCTAAAATCGTTTGAAAATTTTAGACACCAATCAACTCAATATCTTTCGCAAATTTAACTGCATATCGGGAATCATAACAATGCCCTCAAATCATGGATCACAAAGGAAAAAAAAAACGCCAATAAAGCTTTGGTGCGTAAATTTTGTTTTCCAAAGATTATAAAAAAGCGGCATGATGAAAACCAGCAACGATATGTACTCAGTGTATCTAATAAAAACATTGTGATTTAAAAGAAAGGAAGGGATTTAAGACTTATAGAGTTTATAACAAAAACTAGTCTCTTTTTTCTTTCTCGCGTTCACTTTGAATCATTCAGATGTATGTTTTTTTGCTTTTTTTTCCGCAGGAGGAAACGGTGGGCAGACGCAAAACTGCAATTATGGACAGTTCTTTGACACAATCAATAATATGTGCGGTCAGTTTGTCGTCCAGTCTTGCCTGGCCTCCTATTTTATGCACGTTTCATCTGTCTGTCTCTTTATCTGCAATATAATAAATGAGGCATTGTTTATATGCATACTATAGATTTTTATTCATGTATCTTCTACCTAATTGTCTCTCTATCTATCTATCAATCTATCTATCCATCTTTCTGTCTATCTACCTATCTATCTATCTATCTATCTATCTATCTATCTATCTATCTATCTATCTATCTATCTATCTATCTTTCTATCTATTTATCTATATATCTTTATGTCTGTCTGTCTGTATATCTATTTAACTGCTTGTCAGTCTCTCTGTATATCTATTTTTCTTTTAAAATCTAAGTAACCCGAGATCAAATTACAGAAAAAAAACAAAAAACAAAAGAAGACACAAAAAAAATGGAGAAGAAAAAATAACCCTACTATTTTTTTTACAAACTTACTTATTTTTTTCGCTTAAGTAATCCGTTATTGCTTAAATGTTTAACAATGATTGAGTAAAATCAACGATTAACTCAGAATGCTTTTTAGAAGAGTAGAAACATATTTTCTTTTCGATTTTTAAATAGTTCATTTATTAGGTATCGCCTGTTCAATTTATTTCGCTTATATAATAGAAAGTCACGTTTTGTATTTTTAACCGCCTGTTCTTGTGAAATTGCTCCTCGCTGTTATCACCAGCTTAAGCTTTGATTTATTAGAACTAGCTTTCATATTTTGAAACTAAAAAAGATTGATTTGGTTGTTGTTGTTGTTGTTGCCTCAGCTGCTGCTGCTATTGTTGTGATTTTCATTATAAAAAGGAAATGTTTTTTTTTTTTTCCGAGAAAAAAAATGCTGAAAGAAAATCAATCGTAGTAGTTTTAGATGTTCTCCCGTTTACATCTGTTAAATATTTCTTTATATTTTTATGACAAGAAGTTTCAGATAAAATTTAGAACTGATTATACTATTATTGTTCAGTTATTACAAATCTTAATGATTTTTTTTAAAACCTTGACGTCTAACAAGAACAACACAACAACAGCAAAAAAAAAAAAAAA
>BLXT01005793.1:544158-555874 GCA_019648995.1 Plakobranchus ocellatus
ACCTTTTTTTAAAATTCTATAGTCTATATTTCTTGTACGCCCTTTACCCATTTATCTCTCTCTCTCTCTCTCTCTCTCTCTCTCTCTCTCTCTCTCTCTCTCTCTCTCTCTCTCTCTCTCTCTCTTTCTCTCTCTCTCCTCCCCCTTTTTCTCTCTATCTATATCACTGCTTATGAACTAGATGGACACACAGATACACACACATACACTTTTATATATATATATACATATATATATATATTTATATATATATATGTGTATATATATATAAATATATATTTATATATATATATATATACATGTGTGTGTGTGTGTGTGAACAAACATCACATTGTATGATATTTAATGTCACGTTAGGTTATTCATTGAGTTAGTTATCATTACAGTCTTAAAAATTGAGACATGTAAAGAGACAAATAGCATATAGAGAGATGGAAAAAAATTATCTTAACTAGTCATTCCACAACAGTCTGCACTCTGACGACGTCCGATTTCCATAAAGCTGCATCCTGAAGGCGTTGTAAGTGCTTCAAAGGGTGAAATTAATGTCTAGGTGAGATAAACTTTTTATCTAAAGCTTCTCGTCAAAGTAGAGCGTTTTCATCCTATTTTATCAAGGTAAGTAGGTAAATAGATAAATAGATAGATAGGCATCTATCTGTCCCTCACGTCCAGTTTAATTCTATCTTTCTTTTCTAATCATTTCTTGACATATAACTATTTAAAATGTTTTATTTCACATCCAAGCAGAAGAATGTAGAGCCCAAACAGTGTTCAATATAACAGTCTTTAACTGAACAAAACAAGTGTCTCATATTGATTGATTGATTGATTGCAATATTATTTAATGAAGACAAGAAGTAATCAAATCTAGGCTTGTTAAGGAAAATCTGATGTGTGAAGTTAGTGAAAGAATACCATTTTAAAAACTTTTTGAACTTGTGGGTAACATTGTGTATCGAAATTGTCCTTGCAGACTTAACATAATTGTGTTGTACAATTATTGTATTTCTGTGTTGTTCAAACAATTTTAAAGTTTCAAATGTAATATCAATGGATTCTATCTTTACTCCAGAGAACCTAATCCAAACTTTACAAACTTCACAAATATGCCCGTCTGGCCAGTTCTATGATAGCACCAACAACAGATGCAGTGAGTATTGTGCCAAATTTTCATAGATCAACTATTCGAGTCGCTTAAAGCTTTGTGCATAATGAAGCTTTCACCAGTTAGTGATCGTTTTGCCACTAACCTTCTCAAGCAAACCAATACACCTCACATTAAAGATGATCTTGGTTACCATTAGCTTATCAGTCTTGTTTTTACCATATGAATAAAAATAATCGATCAGTTAAGCATCTCTAGAATATAGAATTGGCACTGATTTTATCGAAATCTTAAGTGTGATTTGGGATCATATTTTAAACGAACTACACCGAATGCTGCATTAAATTTTACTTTCTGGCAATGTAAAAATGAAGACAAAGGCATTATGAAGAGAGAAAAAAACATAACACAATCCTTCTGAAAATTTTATATTAAAATAAATATCTTTTTCTACCATTACTTCACTTCAATATTTAAATTTCCGTCTTTCCTCAATTGCATACATAATTGATCAAATGCAAGTTAACAAATCTTTTATCTCCTTACTATTTCACAAGCACGTATTTTTCATCCATTTTTTCTTAATAAGCTGATCAAAACATAGACTGCCCACCAAATGCACCTTTCGACGTACTAGTTGGCTGCCTTTGCCCTGAAGGTGATGCATTCAATATGCAGACGAGGCTGTGTGGTAAGATAAGTCCAAATATCCCAAAATTCATGTCAAACGTCTTTTAAAACCATTACTTAGAAAACATTGGTCTGCTCTTACATGCACGTATGAAAAAAAAATTCAAACGAATATCTTTATCTAAGTTTCATTATTTGAAACAATTATTGTTGATATCCATAAATATACATAAATCGTTTGGCTTTTTTCTTTCTTCCTCAAGCTCAATATTTTTTTCTTTAAGTAACATTTCTAAAAAAAAGAATTATCATCTGAAGGCGAATAATGAATAAAAGTAAAATTTTGGTAATTTTAATTGGATCAACAATATAAATACTTGGTTCGACAATTAAAAAAAATTACTATTTATTCTCAAAATTTTATTCCGTAATCTCACATACATCTCAAATATTGCAAGAAAGTTCTATCGGCATTAAATATCGAGTTTGTAAGTTACAATTTACTAATCAGGATTCATGTTAGGTTCCACTGAGCCAGAGTAGTAAGGTTTGTTATACTTTTTGTGATAGTTTTTTTTAAGATTATTAATCTCTAATATATGTCATGAAGTCACGAAGGAACGAAGTTCAAGTGCTACGGTAAAAGTGTCGATATTTTTCCTTTTAAATAAAATGCATTCTAATTACATGTTTTCCCTAAATGTTGTAACTTACAAACTTTTTTTTTACTGTAAATTGCATTGCCTTTTTGTCTTTATATAATTTATGTGAGACAACCAGAACGATTCAGGTTAAAGTCACTGTGTATGCTTGTGCACTAAGGCCTTTTAACTTTTTAATTGACTAAAATAGATCATACATGTGCAATCAATTTTTTATATCAATGGTCAGAACTAGGTTATAGACAGATAACTTTTTTCTATGAATTATAAATACAAAGTCCTCTACATCAGGCTCATAACCAAATATGCTAAAAAAAAAAGGAGATTTACCCTGGTTACCTCACATAATGTACTTCTGCTAGTCTCATAAGAAACTCCAAGCTTTAATAAACTCGTGTCCAACATTTGAGCATATCAGTGGTGTTTTTCTATACAGGTGAAGGTTTTGGTTATGGTATTTACAGTCAATAGCTGAAACAGTCCATTGGTGGTGGTTGTGAAGTTAGATCTGCTGAAATCTTTTACGTTGATCGATACTTTTGTATATTTTTCTTTTTCTTGGCTATTAAGTAAGAGGTGGCGGATCCAATTCTCAGGTCAGGCCAAAAAGTTTCGTCCGACTTCTAGGTCATTTCAGATTTAACAGGAGGGTGGCTAGGAGCATAATTTGCACAGTGGATAGCAAACCCGACATGAAATTTAAAGGGACTCTTCTGTCGAGGGTTTGAGACCCACGACAAAGTCCCGGCCTAACGAATGGCCTGAAAGCTTGAGATGTCGTGGAAGGCTATCTGGACAAAAACCAATCATAGAGTAGCTGGGGCTCCTAAAGCTTGGCTGAAATGAAGACAGCGAGGAGACCGAAGCAAAGTATTTAACCGGATATTACTACGTCGTGAAAAAAAAATCAGGCTCTTGCTCCTTCACTTTAAATATTTATTTTTATGCTGTTTTCTTATTTTACTTTGTTCGATTTATCAGTTCCTATATGATCTTTTTATCTTCTCTGTTAGTCAACATCTTCATCGCACCAAAATTTGAAATAGAGTAGTTGCTGTTTTACCCTAAGAAAAAAAACTGGACTATTTACAACTCATCCTCGCAGTTGCTGCTTTTTGTCCTTTTCCATATCTCAAATCTAGTGCGCTTTTTGTCCTAGCTTTGCAAAACAAATCATCCGTTCCTTTTTTCTGATGTGTCTCTCCCCCCCCCCCCCTCATTTTCTTTGAAAACGCCCTAATGGTTTAAGGAAAATCTGAGGCGACAAGCCACATCTATTCAATAGCTCTAGCTTAGTCTTGACTCACACAGCGCAGCGTGACTGATCATTAACAATAATTTCATTGTTACAATAAAACCACAATTTTCCGCTCCGACTTATCTATAGGAATCCTCACACTAATGTTTGAACACTCTACCCGAAGAATTACGTTTGCAAAAATGAGTAGAGCTTGAAAAAAATAAAGTTTATTTTTTGCAAAGTTGCACCGTTTACAACCAAATAAAAAAAAAATTAAAAAAAACATTTGCTTAACAGAGGCCCCCGACCCACAAGAGAATCCGGAAGGAAGTAATCCAGAAAACCAAGGCGATGAGGAGGAGAGGAAAGGAGTGGAGGAGAGTGGAGGAGAAGGTGAGGAGAGATACAATAAAGTCATCGTGGGGGTAAAAGTTATAGGCGCAGCAGTAAATCAAAGCCGACAAAAGCCGGAAATTATGTAAATGCAAATATATCCGAAAGAAAAAACTAAAGTCATTTAATGTGTATTTAAAAATGGGCGAGAAACTAAAACGGTGTTATAGACTGGACAATTTTTTAACGCTTAAAATTATTATTATTCAATACTTTTACAATCCTCTGTTTTTTCTTGTTCCCCCAGAGACTGTTTGAGAGATAATACAGATTGCCTTCAATCGCTTCCTGCTTTGGCTGTCCCTTTTACCTTCAACTATCCTAAAAAAGTGTTTTTATGCTTAGATTATGTGACTGATTTTAAACTAAATGAATTTTAAGTACAATAAAAAAAAACCGTAATCATTCTTTTTTCTGCTAAAATTTAGGTCATCTAGATTAGATAAACTATATAGTACAGCGTGCAAACTGGTGCAGTATTGCTTTGATTTTATGGCTGCAACTTTTCCCTTTTATTTTTTCATCGTTGTATACCTTCCTGAAAATGCCACTAAGCATCTTTGGGGCAAGTCATATCATTAATCACTAATGAATTTTTTTGTCATCATAATGGTTCATTTAATGGAATAAACTACACTGACAAAGGTGCATTGTTCAGCGATTGTTAGTTCCATATGTATAAACGTGTAATATTGTGTACACAACTCGAATACGAGTGAATCAATTCCTTATTGTTTCGGACAATGTGAGATATCGTTAATTCCCACAGACCATGGTGTAACGTCCCGTAGGTTCCAGTGGGGTCTCATACTTTATGACAGATTAATTATTGAATATATGTATCTTGTATTTTTTTCAAGGCAAGTTATCCTTTTGAAATGATTCATTGCACAAACAACTCCCACTAAACGTAACAGCAACTGACAATCTCTTTTTTTTTTCTTTTTCGAAACTGAAGTTCCGATTTTTTTTAGTCATTACTTCTTATAGCTTTTTATCCGAAATTTGAGATGCCAATTCCACGCTGAATGATACATCTTTAATTGCATACATTTTTATTAGATCATGATCAATTTACACCTAAAAGAGCAAGGTTTACATTGAAAAGGGACTATATGCTTAGTTTGTTTTGGGTGATTTTCAAAATTACTTTAAAATTTAGACACAAAAGACCATACTAAAGGATTAACACTTAAACTGTATGCTTTGGTATATTATTTCATTTATCAATTACCAGTTGTATTAAACTATTATGCTTCTTATCTCTTACTTCCTGTCTATACAAGTCTCTATCACTTGCGATCTTATCTGCTACGTAACTGTTCTACAAAATAATACCTACTTCATCAACTTCTCCATCTTCTTCACTGCTCGCCATTCGCTACAGAAGCATCTCAGTCCTTTTTTTTCTTGGGTTGGGTTTTCTTTGTATAGCCCGCCCATAGTAAGTTGATCTCAGGCTTTCAGGCCCCCTCTAGATCAGGGCATCAGTGGTGGGGCTTGAACTGACGACAGATCTCAGGGTGAATTCGCTAGCCAATGTGCCAACAACACACCCTTTTTTCATGGACTGTCGCATTTTTAAGTGTTCTAAAAATGGAACGTCTCCATAAGTATCTTTTATCAGATCATGATAGTAAAGGAAACTTTTTTTTTACTTTTTTTTTTGCACAAAGCAATTTTATGTTGGTATAATTTTAGTTAATTTATATCAGCGATGAATCGAATGAAAATTAGGACCGTTTTCACAATTCGAACTTTTTAAAAACGAAATGAAAACTCGATTAATTGATACCATTTTTTTTTACCTTTATGCAACTTGCTCCTGTGCATTAAATTACTGTGGATCTGTAACACAGAAAGAAATGTGAAAAATGCATCATTGAAAACACATGTTTTTTATGTCGAAGATTTACTTGTTAGGTTATCAATTTCATAAGAGTAAGCATTGTGTTTACTATATAATCTTCGAAATAACTATCTATTCAATGTTATTATAGTTATTAGGGGAATTTCGTACACAAAATCTCAACCTGAAATCTTTGGAACGTAAAGATACGTTGCAAATTATTACATTAAAAAACAAACTTCTAATCCATGGAGTCATTGTGAAAGTATAAATGATATAACAAAGCATCACACATAACTTATTATTTAAATAGCACCTAAGCCGTGATATGCTCAATCATCAAAAGATTGCGAATTTCGACTCTTTGGGTTTCTGGCTTTTCTGCTTAAGGTATTCCTGTAAACTATAGAACTATTTATGTAAGTAGGAACCAGATAGAGTATTTACGCCAAAAACATAAAAAAATCGTGTATTTTTTTTTATAATCTGTCCTTGTATTTTGTAACTATTGACTTTTACCTTTATGGGCTCTGTCTTTGCTATGGCTCCTTCATCATAACAAGGCGTTACCGCTGGTCAAATTCACTTTCGTGTCGTTGATTTTGTTTCAACAAGTGATTCTACCTTTTACGAGAGGAAATAAAGACAAGAATGCGAACAAACTAAGGGTGATATTTTTTACAAAGAGGTGTAAGTAAGTATTACATTCACTTATGTATGGTCAGTAAGAATAAATGTGTACTCATTTGGAAATCTTTATTCCTATGAATGTTTGTCTGTACGTATCTGTTTTTATACAATATATACTTTTATGAAAGTTTATGAAAAAGATGTTTTATTTATTTATAAAATTATTCCTTATGTTATAAAGAACAGCTATGCAAATAAAATTAAAATTCTCTTTTAGCTGTTGTAGGTGCCTTAATTTTATGTTTTCATTTTTTTTTTCGTATAATAGCAACATTTTTTTTCTTATTTTCCTGAACACGTTTGATCCTGGTGATCAAAAATGTATTTTAATGACATAACAAAACGCTTATCTGAAATTCATGTCCTACTTTCTTTATTTTAGTGCTCATGTATTGTCGTTTATTTTTTTTACACGATGCATAACTTTATGATGGTTTTGGAAGTACTGGTGGTGGGACTAACACTTTTACATAGAATCGAAAGGCTTCACATGCTTTTACTCACTGTTGACTTTTTGGGCCTTCGTTGATGATTCAACGATATTTAGATTGTATGTGAGGTAAAGAAAAAACATTGTATGTGTATCTTGATAAGAAATTATATTAGAGAGAGTTAAATACAAACAGACCTTCAACAATTTTTAAAATGTACTCAAAGTCTAGGTAGAAGTTTTGAATAGTCTATCAGTGCTTTTTTCTTTTTAAGTTTCACTTTAAACCTAGGTAGAGGTTGAAATATTCTAACAGTGGGGTAATGAAAAAAATAGATATTAATAGAATGAATTTCTTTTCGTTCATTTTTAAGTCTTCGTTTTCACACAGACACACACAGACACGAACGGTTTCGATTGAAAGCGCTCTATTAACACTTTAGTGATAGAACTTTTTCGTCAGGCCTTATTTGAAATCTTGTTTTTTTTAGCTTGGACATTATCTAATGAATTCTAAGTTTCTGAAAGGAGAAAAAAGTTTTAATAGCAGATGTCGTCCATGATTTTGTTCCTAACTTTCTAATCCCATTCACAGTAATAGGTCGGGAAATGCAAAAATGCTATTTTGTTATATAAATATAAGGGTATGGTCGGTTGTCTCTTAATCGATTACTTCCCTCCGCTGCAGTACGCTTACAAACAATCCTTCATAATCATAAAGACCTTCAAAAGATCAATTACAAATTAGAGATGGATTTAAACGATTTTTTTTGTTTATAGAAAAAAATATAAAATTATGCCAATGTCATGGGAAATTATCAGCCTATGTTTTTTTTCACGCCTCTATGATATTCAGCATGTAATTGCAAAGCTCACGGGATCCAAATCCGCTTGTGAAAAGTAAAAGTGCCTTTACACCATTTCATTGTCTTGCGCCAGAATCCGAGAGCGAGCCGGTCATCTGCCCCAGGAACTCGGTACGCGAGGGACCTCTGTGTAGATGTAATCGCGCGTCTGATGCCTACGACATCTACAGAAATGCTTGCCGTGAGTGTGAACCACCTTCTTAAAGACATTTTTTCTTAATCTTAACGCCATTTACTTTCAATTTGATAATCTCAAGACCCTGGCCATAGTAGAGCTCGGTGCCGAGTTGAGGTCGAACTACAATACCAATGTCCACTCTCTCTCTGAGCCATTAAATTTTTATCTTTTAAGATCTCAGTTATCTACTCAGTGCAGCACTAACTAATGTACATACTCTTTCGGAACCATTAAAGGTTTTTTTTTTTATCTTTTAAGATCTCAGTTTTTTATTCACCGCACCACCAACGTCCACGCTCTTTCTGATCATTAAATTTGTATCGTTTTCTACGGGGAAAAATGGCACGGCCATGACGGAATTGCCTTGAATCTGATCTTCAAAGTTATCTCCGTTCATTCTCTCCTGTGATTGTGAGGATGTATCTCATCGAAAACCCTACCCTATTTTTTAACTGGAGCAAATTGCTTGTAGGGAGGGATTCAGTGGAAGAGAAACTGTTTTTTTTTCTTTTTTTTGTGTTGAAAACTCGATATTTTCTTTCAAATGTATTAGTAATATAAATTTTTGAAAATGTGATGCATTTCGACTTTCAGTCTGAAAAAGTATTTTAATGTCCTCTCCAATCATTTCTCTCTCTCTCTCTCTCTCTCTCTCTCTCTCTCTCTCTCTCTCTCTCTCTCTTTCTCTCTCTCTCTCCTCCTCCTCCTCCCCCTCCTCCTCCTCCTCATCCTTCTCGTAAATTTTATCTTCTGTTAAGCTTTTCTTTTCTACAGGACTTCCTTCAAAACTGCTACATTTTTTTTCTTTGTGGATAACAGTTTCTTATATTTTTCTCCAGTTTATATGCTTTACTCTCTCATATGTACCTGCTCTTCTTCTATGGCAATTGAAGTATTTTTGGAGAGAAGCAATGCCTTTGTATTGTCTTTTTATAAACTTGAGCTCTATTCTCTATTGAGGAAAGGGCATTAAACCATAAATTTTGTTGTATTCGAAACAACTTTTCTCGCTTTCATTAACTAAAACCATAAAATCGAAATTGCTATGTCTTTTAATCTAAATTAAAAATATTCGATTATTGACCCAATTTGCAACAACAACAACAAAACCACACACACACAAAAAAAACCCCACAATGCTAGATAGAATATTGATGTTATTTTGCTAAAATGGGGCATAACACTTGGTTTTTCTGTCGCTATACTCCTTATTCTATTCTAAGGTAATACAATTATCAATAGATTATATATTATCATACCCCCTCTGGTTGATTTCTTTTCGTCCAGTTTATCGCCAGGAGTGCCCGGCAAATGTGTCAGTAGAGAACGATCTTCTTGGGTGCCACTGTTTAGATGTTAACCGGCAGTACGATAACTTGAGAAACACATGCGGTAAAGATATTCTTGAAGTTTCCATATCTCCACCGAAACGAATTAAGGCAATTTTTTGCCATCACGTTCAGTTTCTTGACGCTACTTGCACCGATCAGGCGGGCTGTTTAAAATAAGTTATTGAAAACTAAAACAACTGAAAATAACCAACAGTTTGATATAAACGAAATGAACTAGAGCCTTTTGAAGATGATGAAAGTAAAAACAGTCAATTATTAAGTTACTTTTAGTAACACTATCTTTAACAAAGATAAAAAATATTCATAGTGATTTTCAACCATAGTAGTAGTAGTAGTAGAAGCAGTAGTAGTAGTAGTAGTAGTAGTAGTAGTAGTAGTAGTAGTAGTAGTAGTAGTAGTAGTAGTAATAGTAAAAGTAGTAGTAGTTGCGGTAGTAGTAGATGGAGGAGGAAAAGCAGGAGGAGGAGTATCAGCTTTATACTGTAATAAAAATGATGATAATGGTGGTAATTATTATTATTATTATTATTATTATTATTATTATTATTATTATTATTATTATTATTATTGTTATTATTATTTTTATTATTATTATCATCAGTAAAATTTTAATGATAATAAGAATGATACAACAAAAACAATTCGGAGGCAATTATTGTGAAAATATTTATAGATTTCATTACCAACATCAGATTGACTTGCTTTTCATCTGGTTTCATTATTCATTTTAACTTTTTTTTTCCAGTGCCACACGTCTATGTTTAAAAATCAAAACACTGGACAAGGATCGAATCTTTGCAAGACACAATGAACTCTCTGCTGTCGTTGTTTGATATCCTTCCCAAAAGTGCTAATATACAAAAAAGTTTCTTCTTATTTATTCAATTAGTTTTCTGTTTAAAAACCAACAACAAAATTGTGCTTCTGTTCATTGCACCGAAGAGTGAAAAGACGAAAAGTCATCCAATGTTGTTTCTACATGGCGAAAAGATTTCAATGCCAGACAGTAATGATTACATCTGTTACTTTTGTACTGAAAAAAAAAACAACAATAAAAAAAAGGAAAATTATGCACGTGGACTGTTTTAAAGCTTTCGTCTGGTCTATTTTTTTGCACTGTTTTATTCAGGCAAATTATTCATTGATATAATTGAATGTGAGAAGAAACTGTTTTTAGCTAGCTGTAACATGAATGTTTCATACACATTTCCTCTTGTTTATTTACCATAATAAAATAATGTAATTACATCTTGCCGCCTCTTTTGATGAAATTCATTATTCATCTTGTACAGCGTGCTTTTTGTTGTTTAGCGGAAATAGAAAATAAATTAAAAGCCCTGCTAGAAAAGAATATCAGGTGCAAAAAAAGAAATATTTGAAATACACTCCATGCCTTTTTTTATGGCGTTGAGGGCTGAAAAAATCTGAGATACAATCATTCAGTAATGGAAGGTAGGAGAATTATTTAAGAAAATGTGTAAAAAATCGAAAGAGAGGAAGAGAGAGAAAAAGAGAGGGAGAGAGAGAGAAAAAGAGATAGAGAGAGAGATAGAGAGAGAGAGAGAAAGAGAGAGAGAGAGAGAGAGAGAGAGAGAGAGAGAGAGAAAGAGAGAGAGAGAGAGAGAGAGAAGATTTGTAATATGAAAATTGGAGCAAACTAAAGCACTCAGAACCACACACAGTAAAAGATCACATAGTTGTCATTGTGAATGGTAGGAGAATAAAACAGGTAGAGCTAAGCGGAAAAATGAGAGAGCATGTGAAGGTCAATCATTCCCTTGAGTAGAAAATATCAGAGTGTTAATTATTTTAGATTGTGTTTGTTGTTGTCATATCTTTGATTTTGTTTCTGTGCATATAGCCCTTTCGCAGCAAGATGATTTCAGGGTTTCAAGCCACTTTCAGGCCGAATCGATTTCACAGCAGAAGGATCACTCTAGACCTCAGGGTGAGCTTGCTAGCGTATGTACCACTGACACTAGCTTTCAATCACACAGGAACAGAGATTTGGTCACTGATTTCGCTGTTCAGATGTGAATGGGATAACTGAGGAGGAACCAACGAGCAATGCACGGTGTTCTTTATTATTTTTACATTTAAGTCAAAGTGAAAAGAATAATTTTACTAGCACTTCAAAATCAACCCAGATTATTTAATATTTACGAGCAAAATTTTGAAATTACTGGGTATCGCATTTCAGTATTAAGTTTGATCTTACAAGTTTTATCAATCTTGCTCGTTACCTCTCGTTGGCTCGCATGCGATGGCAGGCTCGAATCTACAACACAAAAACCCTGAAGGTTTCAAGTCTAGTTCGC
>BLXT01005793.1:717156-733215 GCA_019648995.1 Plakobranchus ocellatus
TAGTTTTTTCCTGCGTTGGAACTCATTTTAACTAAGGATATCATGCGGACATTCTGATAAACTGATGCCTAAAGCTCACACCTGTGGCAGTATACGAAGAATCCTGCAGATTTATGGATTCAAAACTGAAAGCAAAGAGGCATACAGAGATTTCTTTGACAGAGCCACAGCACTTCCTAAAAGCCATGCAGACACAGACAATAGAGTATTTTTTTATCCAATCCACCAAAACCTTTCAATGTAGACATAATATGCATATTTAGTGAGCGTTGTTTTGCCCTCGTTTTATTTTCCTTGACCTGTTGTTTTCCATCAATCTGCAGATGGAGTTTCATAGGTCCTCCGCCATTTCATTGTTTAGTATGTGAAAAATTGCACACTGGCACTGGAACCCATTTCTACCCTGACATGGTGGCAGCTTTCAACGGCCGACCCTCTGATTGTTATCCTCCCAAGTGGTTACAAGATGAAGCTGGACCTAGCTGATGTTTTAAAATAATGATAATAATTTTTATAGTCTAATTTTTGTAACTTTCTCTGCATTATCTTTTAGCCAAAAAATGGGGTAGAAGAGGAGACTTATATTCAACATAATCATGCAAATATGAAGCTTGCAAACAGAAAACTGGATCATCCCATTGTTAAAACTTATCAAGTGCTAGATAAGACAGTTTTATAAACTGGTTGAATTAATAAGAAAAATATGTTGTTTGTGCAAATGTAGAAACTATAATGGATGCTGGTTCTTTATCTTCCGTCCAGCTTGAGGGGGCTGCCATTTTTCAAATTTATGCCATGATGACAAACAGTGTTTGAAAATGGATCATTTAATAAAAAAAAGAATGTAATATTAACTCTAATTTGGAGATAAATCTTTCCATTTTATTCTCTTTCTATTGGTATTTGTTCAAATATTCAAATTTTTAAATATTCCTTCCAACCAATGCTGTGTCTTATACATCTGAACCAAGTGCATGTGTATATAAGCACAGTGTGTGCATAACGCAAGCATTTTGTTTGAAAAATATACACCGTTACACCCTATCAGTGGTAAAAAAAAATGTGCAAACAAAAACAAAATATCTGAAACGTTTAATATTGAACTAAAACAAATATTTAAAATAATTTTATCTCACTGAATTTTCAAATAAATGAAGAGATGATTGCCTTTTAAAAATTATATTTACAAAACAAATACAGCAGCATTTAGAGATGGAAAAATGATTTGCCTCTTTTAGTTTTGGCTTCTTTTATTGTTGAAAATGGTTACTTAGCATATGGGGGTCATCTAAATTATTGGGTTTGTCAATTTTAGACTGCACTGATATAGCTACCATAATGACCCTTGTATGTGTAAGTGATGTTTGTAAACAAAGTCAACTGATCAAAGTTGGGAATCGAATAATAAAGGATTGTAACTTTTTCATATAAACCAAAAAGGAATTGAAAAAGAATTTTTTACGTATCTAGGAATGAAAAGTGTTTATTTGTTGCAAAACCAACTTTTTTTACATGTAAGAATCACAACAAATCTTTTACTTTTTTACAATAATGCACATAAGTTGATACTTTATAGAGAGAGAAAAGAGGTATTTGAAGCAGAGTAGCATAGACACAAGTTATAATCATTTGAAACCTCTGATTTTATATTTGTCTCTTTAAATGAAACAAAGTGTATGCTTAAGTAAATAAAAAAAAATTCTACATTATATAACAAAGGGAAAGAAATTACATCATATGCTCTACACATTTGAAATGTTGCATTGATCTTTCTTTTTCTCCAACAATGAATAAGATAAGGATCCAATGAATTGTAAATCATATAAAAAATGAGCAAAAAATATTTTTGTGTCTTCATAAATGTCCTGAAATGTTGGTCATGTCTTAAAGAAATGTATCACCTCTTAAACTGATAAAAAAAAATAAAAAAAAAGTGAAAAAAGTTGTAAGAAACACCCTTCAAAAGCATAAAGGGTTGTGATATCTTATTTTAAAAAACCCACACACATAAAATAAGCTGTAAATAGGCTTGATGAATTGAAAATGTTTAAAAAAAAAAAAGAAAGAAAAGAAAAGGGAATATCATTCTGCCTTAAGGCAACATAATTCACACAAAAGATGAAAAAAGGATGAAGTGAAGTTTAAATATGATCACAGTGGATTTTTCAACAATATCTTTTATGATTATTTATGAAACATGGAGCAAGACAAACCACCAAACTTATGCTAAATGTATCAGAGAAGATAGACAATTATTCAAACCCATCCATGTTAGAGTATGCATGGTGGCCTGGGTGTGCAAATATTTTACACTATAACTACATATTAGTCACAAACAGAAGAAAAAAATAGATTCTCTATTTGCTGATTCTGGTAGAAATTGAAGAAGGATTTATATTTTTTTAAATGTATAAATACTTTGGAATATATTTTTTAAGATAATCTTCAAGAAGATCTCAAATTCTTTCAAATGAATTACAATGAAAATTCCTGAGGTATTAAAAATGTGATAGATAGCTTTTAACTCTTGCAGAAGATAAATTGAAATAAAAAATAATGTATTTAATGCAATTCATCACAAGAGATCTCTTAGATTAGGTTATTCACCAGTAAAAAGACTTTTCGTTTTTAAAATTATCGTAAACAAAAATCATTTTAGTACAAAATATGAGCAGTGAAAAAAACTGTAAAACTATAATTCAGTCTGGACATTAATATCATCAGCACTTGATATTCGAAACAGTGGTCTTAGAGTACTTGATGGATCACGCAACCTACATCTGGTTAATTCAAACTTATTCATCATCATCATCCTTGGAGGCTTTGGCTGGTACCAGGCCACCAATTAGGCCAGAAGCAGTATTGAACAGGTTTATGGGAGATGAACCATCTGTGATGAGTGTCGACTTCAACCCCAGCGCCTGTAGCATGCGCACCTGATGAATAAAGAAAACAAATTAGCTATCTGATGGAGCAATGATCATTTCTCATCCTAAACCCTTCTCCTTACTGTTCAATCCTCTAGGCCACAAATCCTTCACAGCTGTCAACTAGTGGAAACTCTAGTTATTAACAAGATTGGCTACACAAAAGATGAATTCCCTCTTATAAATCATAAAACAGCAAAACAGTATTATTTTAACCAATTTTCCTTACAACAAAACATATACTGAATTGAGTTCCTTTTTTTTTTAAACGGACAAACATTGTTTCTTACAATAATTTTTGTTTACCCACACCCAGCATACACATGTATGGTCTGGAAAAATTGCTCAAAGGAATATACCTGCATATCTGGACCAGCAGTGGCCATGGCAAGAAGTGTATTGGATCCAATGGCGTCCACCATCTCCTTGAACTTGTTGATCTCGATAGATGAGAGCTCCTGGGCTTTTTCCACCGCCATCTTGTTCTGCTCAGATTCATATTTGAGTTCAGCCTCGCGGGCTAGTGTGAGACGGTTCAACTCAGACTCCTAAGATAAAAAATATATATTTTGGTGGATTTCAAGTTTCCATCATAACAAAAAAGTTCCTCAAATTCATTTAGCAATTTATCATATAAAATACAGGCTTGTCATTTAAAATCACAATAGGACCATTTTTTAGATGTTAAAGGGGCCCAAGGCCTTTTGTTTTCTATTCCTAAATTCATTTGAGACTTCCTTTTTGAATAACTGAAAATTAGTCATCTGCAGTGCCAATTGCTGTAAAAATGTGTAGTTGTCTAGTCTCATAAAATGAGTGGTGCAAGAAAAAAAAAAACAATACTTTATGCACAGAAAGTCGCAATATGATTAAGAAAAATCTACATTTAGAAAAATTTTAGAAAAATGAAATATTTTTTACCCTTCTCATTTACAAAATTTATTGAATGTCAAGTCGATAAAAGCATATCTCGGTTAATTATAGCCATGCTGTTTTCTCTTCTCGTTCATAAAATAGCCATTTATGAATTCTTCAATGAACCTATTTTTGTTTTTATTCCTTTTCCTTCTCTTAATGGATATTGCAAAATAATGAAAACCCTAGACCTCAATTACAATTACCTTAAATTGCAAAATGACATTCAATGCACATGCAAAGTGAATGTTTTTTTTTTGTTTTTGTTTTATATATATATATATCATATTATTTCTAGGTTTATAATACCTGATACAATGAAATTTTTCAAATATTAGTTTATTTTTCGTTGAAATACAATCCTTTAAAGATTATGGAGTGATAAGCATACACCAAAAATCTTAAATATCCTACAAATCTAAATAAAAAATCTAACTTGAGAAGCATAGACATTCATCAAAAAAAAAAACAACAAAAAATTACTCCCAAAAATATAATTACATTTGTGAAAAGATTGGCTCTAGAGTTCAAGATATAGAGTAGAGTAAGAAAAAACAGAGTCTCATCAAAGAAAGTTTCTTGCATTCGAGATAGACAATGATATTTTTTACATGATAAAAATATCTAATATCTAAATCCACTGATTAATATACCAAATAAAGAAAACAAAGCCCATAATTAATAGCTCACAAAAGCAGAAATAAATTTCATCATAGTGAAGTAATCATGAACCCAAGAAGAGATATATATATACTAAAGAAACCATGCCGAGTAGAACCACTTACAGCCTCAATCTTGTTTGCCATAGACTTGAGCTTGGCTTGTTCCACAGCAGCTTCACCTTCAATTTTGGAGGCTTCCGCTCGACTCTGGGCCTCTGCCTTAGCCTGGCCAGTGCTCTCAACAGCTGCACTGTTGGCCTGGAGCTCCAGCAGTTGCTTTCGTGCCTTCTCCGCCTCTGCCTCATCAGTGATCTTCTGACGCTCAAGCCTGCCCTTAGCTTCTTGCTCAAGACGCTCAGCCTCATGCCTGTGAAGAAAGGTTTATGAATTGATAAAAACTGTAATAATTATGAAATGACTTTAAGAAGAAAAGAACAAAATAAATATATTTATTCAAAGTTAATCCAAACTAAAACAACCAGTGCAAAAGAAAGAATCACAAACAAATTCCTACCCAAACCAAAAAAGTTATTAAATTTACCAAAAGCATTTTACCCATTGGATTTTGTCAAAGAAAAACTGTTTTAAACTAATTGGTTGCATAGCCAAAAGCATCGACAATTAGGAAAGAAAAAGCGAAGGGTCAACCTATATGATAAATCCATCTAGCATAAGCATTTGGACTGTCATTAAAATTGTAGCTTTCTTTTTTCTTTATCGGTAATAAAGAGGAACCGCACACATCAAGCTGCAGATCTACATGACTGATTTTAAAAGAATGGCTTAAATTAAAGAAAAAGAATTACCACTGCTTTGTGTTCAGAAATTTTAGAATATTTATAGACAGTTCTGCAAGTAGAGAAATGAGACTTTTTTCCTTTTTTATTTGGGTTTATAATGTAAAGTCACTTGTGTTGATTCACAACTTGACTCATTTTGTAAAGCTCCTACACAAATTACATATTAGACTTGAAATACTATAAGACTAGTCAAAGTTACCTGGCAGCTGCCTCCTGAGAGTTGGTTGTGATTTCAATTGCCAGCTGAACAGATTTTTGCAGTGCATCTCTGGTTCTTTGGTCGACTGGCTCCACAGACTGGATATCAATGCTGGTGATGACCAGGTTGTTCTGAGGGAAGTTGAAGTGCTCTTTAACTTTCCCATTGGTATCCATGCCAAATACAGAAGCGCGGATGATTTTGGCCGAGTTCTGGTTGAAACACAAGATTACTCTACTTAGAAATGGCGTTCCAGAAATATGATGAATAACAAGAGGATGTGGTAAGGACCACTAAAGAAAGAATAAATTATATTATGTCTTGAGGCTGGTATAAAAGAGTCACATGCTGCATAAGCATAAAATTTTTTTAAATGTTCATTGCTCATACTAAAAGAACAAACTTAACCTTGATGTGCTTTTATCATTGTTAAATACATTTGAAAGAACAATGTCAAAATGTGACAGGCAATACTTAAAATGAATCATGTCTACTCTTGCATCACTTTTGAGTTTTATTTCTAGGAAGAATGTTTGCTTAAAATGGAATTCGGTAATCTTTACAATACAACAAAAAAAAATCATCATGAAACCATCATACAAATGATACCAATATTGCCAAATACAAACTTTTATGGCCTACCTTGTGGAAGTCATCAAACTGGACTTGAGCCACAGCTCCTCGCACACGGGATGCAATTGCTTTACAAGCGTCTCCTGTAAAGTCGGGCACACTGAAAAGCTTGGCTGCCTCTTCTGGGGTCTTGCTTGTATAGGCAAAATGCCTACAGGAACAGAATAGCAGCAACTTAAACTATTGTATCATATGTTTAAGTGATTTATGACAGCAGAAGCAAAGGTCCATTTTTTTTCACCTGTTATCCCAAAACAAGGGATATTCTGTTCATATCATCTCAACCAATGATGATTCTCTAGTTGTCATTTTTTTTTTAATTTATTTCACTTGACATTTGAATATTTTTCAAAATACTTTTACTCTTATTAATATTTGCCCTAATTTGGGCCTTTGAAAAAAAACTAAGTAGATCTGTCTATTTTTTTTTTTCAAAAACATTGCATGTTTTCAGAAAAAAACAAATGACACATGTAAAAAGAAACTTTTCTATAGGCGAGTCAGGGTTCACAATTATAAAAATACAAATAGAAAAAAAAAAAACCTACAAGATTATTATCATCAAATGTAATGGCATATCATGCAATTCCACTATGACTGAAGTGCATTTCTTTATATGATACATCCCATCAAAAACAGTTTAGGCTAACATATCTGGTGGTCATCTGGTATTTTGGCTGAATGGCATTTCACTAATGCTAATTGTATTGGTACCTAAAATAAACCAGACTATATCTTTTGAATATATGCAAGAGAAAATCATTCCAAGACCCACCAGTTGTAGGAGAGCTGCAATGAGAGCCTAGCATGGTCTGCTGTCTCTACCACAATGATATCAGTGCAAAAGTCTGGCCCAAGCAGCAGGCACAGAGATTTGATCATGTTGGGCTTCTTGGGCTTCCCTCCAGACAGACTCAGCTGGGTGAACTGCTCATCAGGGCCCAGCATCACAAGCTCAGGCCCGAACACAACTCTGATCAAAAAGGAGAGGAGAGAATTATATAATTATAAGAGTCAAGACCCAAAATTGCACAGTGATTGTGGGTTTCTATCACTTCAAATTTATTATTGCACTCATAATTTAAATCAAAGATAGCAACAGGATAAATATTTTTGGGATGAATAAAAACAGAACTTCATAAATGAAGAAACATCTTGAAATATGTCTAAATCAGCCTAAAGACAGACTTTAAATATTTTTCCTCTTTGAAAGAGCCTGAAACTTCTCTTTTTGTGCTTTAAGATGGTGAAAACTGGATGCAGTTTTGTTGATTATGAGACGAGACAAAGGTTTTTTATTCATTTAAAAAAGACATTTAACAAAGAAAAATTAACTCATAATTTCTTTTTCTTTTTTTCAAATTTTTCATATGTTTGTTTAAGATTAAGCCCAAAACAAAAATTTAAACCATTTATATAAAGATCAATTCTCAGTGAGATATCATACCCTGCAAAAGAAGAGGGAGAAAGCATTTGACAAAGATCTTTGGGATACTAATATAAGAGAGAAAGTACTGCTGGGAAAATGCGCATAACAGAAGAAAATGAAATAAAACTAACAAATAAGATAATGTTTGCCTCACAACATACAGCTTTGTTTGAAAGAGAGAGAAACACACTAAAAGACTCTTCAATAGGCAGCAATGCATTTCAATAAAAGTGTTTTTTTTTAATCAGATAACAATAGTTTTTAGAATCTACTGTCAGATTTCTAATTTTAGAACGAAAAAGGAAAAGTGAGAGGGAGAAAAAAACAGAAAGAGAGAGAGAGAGAGAGAGAGTGAGAGACAGAGAGAGAGAAAGAAGGAGAGAGATAAAAGAATAATGTACTTGTTGTGCTTTCTTAAATACAAAGTGTTCACATATATTAGAGAGCAAAGAAAAAAAATTTAATGGCCAGATTGTAGGAGGGTTAACTTTAAAATGAAAGAGAAAGGTGTGCAAGTCTCAAACCTGGCTTTTTTCTCTTTGTAGTCATAGATCTGAACAGCAGCATTGTGAGGAACACGGAAATTGACCACTCTGGTCTTGTCTCTAGCCTTGTGAGCATCTCTAGAGTCTTTGCGGTCACTTCGCTCTGCTAGATGGTCGACTGTAAGCAGATTTTCAACAGCAGGTGGGAGCTCTTTTGCCCAAAGCTCCTCATCTTGATTAAGCATGTAAGTGACACCTTGGATAGCACGGACCTGAAAGGTAATAAATCCATCAATAGTTAGCACAGGATTTTAGTCATTTAAAAAACTGATGTAACAAAGCCCTTGAAATTACTTATCATCTGTAGATTCTGATAGACTTGTGAAATTCATTATTTGAATTTATAACTCAACATTTATTACAACCCACTCCCCACTTCCAATCTCTTCTCATCCCAAAAGAAACTATCAACAAAAAAAAAAAATTCCACTAACAAACAATCCTTGGAGATTATTTTTAAGATTCTACACTATGAAAACATTACTGGAATCAAAAAATGATTTATTTGAAGCCTTGTGACAAAATGAGTAAGTGAAGATTTGGCCTAACAATTTGTAGCTGGTTTAATTATTTATAAATGATTATATTTTCTATGTCTATGGCTGGTTTTAAAGAAATATACAGTCTATAACAAACAATGTAATGTCACTGTGGTTGATAAAGATTGCCATGAATCTTCTTTCAGGATATTTTAAATATTGTCTAGGGCTAAAGCATATAGAAACTTATTTTTTCAGGGGTTTTTTCTTCATTGATAGGCTTTTACTTTGATGTACAGGCAAATGTCAACATAAGATGCTTTGCTAGTACAAGTGATGTTGTGGCTGTCCTTTACATTCTATTCTATCCTCAATGTTGTTCAGAACAGGTTTATTCATCTCACGGTGAATCTACAAGAATGCTCTTTAGCACAAATTATATTAACATCTCTATGGCCAAGATACTTTTTATGCATCACAGAAATTATTTTCATATGATGAATGAAAAGAGATGCACAAACCTGCAAACTTCAAATTGCAGTTCTTTCTTAGACTCTTAAACTTGTGCTTTTCTTGCTTATATTTTGGCTTCTTTCTCTTCAAATATCAAAAAACAAATGATTTTATGTTTGATGAGTGGTTTTGAGAGGATAATTTAATGCATAAAAAATGAGCAGCTGGGAAATATTATTGACAGGTCTTGTCATTTACCTTTCCACTCTTGATGTCTCTCACATATATGCCTTCATTTTCATCCATAGGGATTGCTTGCCTCTTCATAACAACTTCAACTTCTACAGGTGGGACATATTCCTTTGGACCTCTGATCATCCATCTGTCCCCAGGGCTGCGAGATACTTGCTGATGGGGAAAGAAAAAAGGTAAAAAAAAAAAAAGAAACAGTGACAATGTGTAAGTGACAAGCTGAAAAGCAATGTGTGAAAAAAAATGCAGGCATAAACAAAATTTTCATTCCTTTAAATGAAAATTTTGTTTATGCCTGCATTTTTTTTCACACATTGCTTTTCAGCTTGTCACTTACACATTGTCACTGTTTCTTTTTTTTTTTTTACCTTTTTTATATACATGCATTTTTTCTCCACTCATTACTAGTGGGTTTTTTTTTCTTTTAAAATTAACAAATTAACTGTAATTGAATATTCATGAATTTTTTTTTTTTCTCATTTGGCTTTGATTAAACCTAAGATGATGAAGCCATTAACTGATTCTGGAAAGATCACGGTTGACTACAATGTAATTTATCAACATAGATCTTAATACCAGTTCACTGGTTCTTCAAGGATCAATTTATATCATTTTCAATGGTCCACATATTCTTTTTTCCCTTTGCTTTAAATACATACTAAACAACAAAGAATGCATCATTCCCTTTATACAATCAAAACTTTGTTGCAGCACAATAATTCTCCTAAAATTTAATTACCATTTTGTACCCCCTGAAAAATGACATCCTTGACGAATTAAGTTTTGCACACAGCTAATTTGAACAGAAACTTTATGTTGGAATGTTAAAATATAAAACTCACTACTTGACAGTAATGCTTTTAGACTGGAGGCAAAAAGTTATGATTTCTAAAACTTAGCATCTTCTTTCTTTTTACAACAGCAAATATATCCCTTACAAATTATATATTTTTATTTTTTATCCATATTATTAACTTTGTGGGAATAATTTTTCCTGCTGTCAAGTGATTATGCTGCCTAAGTTATTCAGGCTGTTTATCAAACCACTTTTGAGCAATTAGTTATTTTTTTTAGGTAAAGATTCCATATAAATGAACTCTTTTGGGTCTTGGGTGAAAAAAATCCTAATAAATATATTTTGCTTTAATTTCAATTATGCAAAGTTCAAATTGAAGCTACAAAAGTCAGAAAAAAAATGCTTATTTCTTTGTTTATTAAAAAAGATGATGATTCTTACAGTCACACTGAGAAATAGAAAGCAAATGTAGAGGATTCACAATTCAAATGACCTTGATACTCACCCCATCCATAAATGACTCTGTAGCCTTAAGAATGAGGCCCTCATCCTCTCCCATTATGTACACATTCTGGATTCCTTTCTCCAGTTTTTCACCAGGCATCAAGAAAAATGACTTTTCACCCTAAATGTCAGGAACATATTGAAGAAAAGAATTTTACTCCACAACACAGTCATGTCACATAAGATAAATTGTCTTGAGATCTGTCCCAAATGAGTTGAACAAGACATTTTTGACATTTTTTTTTTGGTTGCTTTTTTTTCTTTTTAAACAACCTTAAATGCTCATATATTTGTATCCAATATTCAGTAATACAAAGCTCAAAGAATTCAATTCCAGACAAAACCACTAATTTAAAATCTTCAAAATGCAACTTGCCACTTCTTTGGACCGGTCTTGACACAGTTATCAAATCTTTTATGAAAGCCTGCCAGTTTCCTTTATGGCTACTTCCACTAAGTTAAGGTTATGAATTTTAACAGCCTAAACATTGTCAACTCAATAGCAAGTAATGATGACTTTCAAAAAAAAAAAAGTGTCAATGAACTATTAAACTAATTTTAAAACTGCGCAGAAATTATAAACCTGTCCCAATAACACTTATCATCTCAAATCAAGCAGATGGCAGATGAAAAAAAAAAAGAAAAGGTTTCAACGTTTCACTAAATGCTAATATACATCCTTTTTTTCTTTTATATTTAGTAAAATTTGAGGAAATAAAAAAGGTTTTCTCATGTAATAAAGATTTTTTTTTTTGCTGATTATACACTAATAACAAAAGAGAAAAAAATTGGTTACAAGATCAGTACTAAATGATTCTGAAATAGCTGATAACAGCTTCATGCAAAGTAAATAAATCCTTCATATGAAAAATTTCAGAAAAGGTGGAGAAGCTCATGTCTTGCTTCAGAACTTAAATATACTTCATTTTCTCTTTTATTCAAATTTTTCAAAGGCCAGAACAAATAAAATTTATTTTCATTTTTTCCCTCTTTTTAGAGGTTGGAAGGTCAAATGGAGTAAATTAAAACTAAAGATCTCAATTACAATTTTCACTCTCCCCTCATTTATACAAGTTTGAATACATTTTCAATTTGTGCACCCTTTGGTTTACCTTGACGAGTTTCTTTTGGCCTAGTTGGGGATGTCCCTGGGCATCTGTTGGGTCCAGGATCACACAATACTGGCGGTTGTTAAGAGTTGTGATGTTCACAACACCTACAACCTAAAAAGTTTTAAAAAAAAAGAAATGGCAGTTTAGAGGCGCTAAACCCCGCAAAAAAGACTGTGACTGCTTTACATCTTACCCCGCAGCATATATAACAGCACAAGAGAGTTTAATTCATAATTATTTTGTTCTTCATGTCAAGCGCCCAATTTGAAAAGGACTAGATCTATATTATTGAAAATCTGCATTAACAGCCATTCCCAAAGACAATTCATGAACAAAGCCATGTTTGAGACCACATTATTAATCACCAGTATGGCTCTCAACTATTATACCACCGACACTATCAAATTTTTAAATGGAAAAATAGATTTATACTTAGTTATTGGTAACATATACCCAATGAATGTATTTTATATTCCTAATACTTACACTTAGTTATTGGTAACATATACCCAATGAAGGTATTTTACATTCCTAAGACTTACACTTAGTTATTGGTAACATATACCCAATGAATGTATTCCACATTGCTACGATTCATTCATTTGTGTATTTTTCTTCTTGATATACAGGGCATTTTATAATGATTATTTCTA
Source organism: Plakobranchus ocellatus (assembly GCA_019648995.1). Taxonomy (NCBI): domain Eukaryota; kingdom Metazoa; phylum Mollusca; class Gastropoda; family Plakobranchidae; genus Plakobranchus; species Plakobranchus ocellatus. Next base: position 729,516 of record BLXT01005793.1, read on the forward strand.
AATATCAAATAATTATTTTTGAAATATCTGGTAAAAGTAAATAAAAACCTTATTCTAAATAAAAGTGAACTTGGATTACAAATTTACTCTAATCTAAGAAAAATTGATTTTAATATCTTTTAATTTCAAAACCTCCATTTCACTAGTCATGACTATATCCTAATATCAGTTTAGAAGCTGGTAAACAAACTTTTCCACTGGAAAAAAAAATTTTTCATCTAAAAATCTATGCATACATAAAATATAATTCTTTGAATATCAAGACACTGAGCATATAAATTACCTCTTCATACACATTTGGAATATGTGTCTCTGTCTCCTTCATTGTAATCAGCCATTCCTCCCCATTCTTTCTAACAATGCCAAAATCATCTTTGAAAGTTCTAAGGGCTCTCATGTGAAGGGCTTTCTGTTATGGTAAAAGCAAAGTCGGATAAGTAAAAGAGTGAGAGACAAAACAATTATTAGGTACTGACCCATATGTGTGTTAAAGATTTGATGGAATTTATTTTAAAAATTATATGCCAAAGCAATGAGTTCTATTGCCATGAAAGGAGATATGATGTAATGGGAACATGCATTATAAATATTTGTCTTAACATTTTAAAATAAATTTCTCTAAAAGAGTTCAAGAGATCTGAAAATGATTGATATCAATCAACATCCATGTCAATGCTCTCCAGTTTGCATTCATGTGTATTTTTCTATCAGCTTTCAGCAAAATGTGTGATTTTTTATGGTACCTAAGAATCTTGAAGATTTTATAACCAAAATATTTTTTTTCTTCTCTATGTGAGCATGTGTGTGTTTTTTAGTGGGATTTTTTTTTGTTGTTGTTGTTTGTTTTCCAGTAATGAATGCTACAAAACTTAAAGGAAAAATAATGTAAATAAGAAATTCAAAGCTTATATAATGACACATACACTTGGAATCAATTTTTCAAATTTGTATTTCTGTACATTTTTTTTTTCTCAATATATTGAAACCTATGTGATCCCTCGCAGTGGCCCATCACTATCACAAATTTTTTAAAGTTTATTTTGAACTTATACTTCAGTTTTCTTGGACTGCTAGTGTGAGATAAGGTAAAATGTTGAATTTTAAAGGTGTGAACTCAAAAAAAAAAAGCACAGCTGAAAACAACAAAATTGATGAAACAATACTTAATTATGTATTCAATATAGCAAAAATTATGAAGAAAAAGAGTGAAAACCATGCTGTCAGAATTTTTTTTATAAGACTTAATTAATTGAACATCTGATAGCATTGCTAGATGCGGTCTTAACATTAAATTGATATGCAAAAGATAATTTGAAATCAAGTTAAAATGTTGAACAAACCTTCTCTGTGAGCACATAGGCATTAACAATATCCACAACCTCCTCATAGGCCCCAGGCAAATATGCTCCTGTCTTCTTAACCAGCCACTCTTCCCCAGTCACCCTGGGAATGCTATCTCCACGAGCCACACATTCTTTGCGTGCTCTCAGACGGATGGCTTGGTTTGGGCCAATCACAGTGGCACGAATAGTCTCTTCCACAACACATTCTTTCCTTGGAATATAGGTGCCTGTCAAAGTTTAGATCATAGAGAATTGCAATTAGAACTGATGTGTTTTGTTGTTTGTGGCTGCAAGTACAGCAAAACTGCCTCTCGCTATCAAAAGGTGTTAAAAATTTGTTTTTATGATGAGTTTTGGTGCAAATTAAAGTGATCAAAGCTAAACTTACATTTAGAGGGGTATTCTTAATTTCCACCAGCTAATGTGTTCTATCTTCAAGCAACCTAATGGATGTCATAATCACGGCTTTAGGTAGTGATTGAAAAAAAGGGCGGGAAAAACATTATGTTGCATACCATAGGAGACAATCATTAATATATATTGGGCAGCACAAGAATACATTCTTATTTTTCTCTGAATTTTCATTTGTATCTATATTTTTTTTTTTTTATTTAAAAAAACTACACTGTAATTTTGTCCTTAAGTCAGAAGGTTAAGGACTAAGACTAATGATGGATGATTTTTCTGAAGAACTTGCTTTATTTTTGCACTTTGGTCTGAAAAAAATTAATTTTACATTTATTTTCAGATTTGGTGGACATATACTATGGCTAAAACAAATTTGATGGTGCTAAACAACTAAATACATCCACATCTGATGTTGTGCTTCTTTCATATTCTAATCCCACCCTATCCACATTCTTTCCTCTCTTTCAGAAAGCATAGGATTTCTTGGCATTCTAGTGAACATTTAAATGTTTTTTAAAGGAAGGGAGAATAGGCCTGGGAGATAAGTTATTAAAAAATGATTGGCACTGATTTAAATCTTTAAACCATTGTGCAATGTAACATACGAGAACATAATGATTCCATATTAAATCACTAGTTGAGTTACGTTAGCTATGTAGTTGAAGTTAAATACATGCTGGTTTAAGTTAGGACCAAACTTTAATGAATATCAATCAGAAGAAGCTCTCTCAAAATTCAGTTGCGGTAATTTTCCATTACTAAGAAAAGTAGTTCATCTGAACACTTTCAATTTGAAAGAAATCAGATAATTGCTTCTTAAAATATAAATGAATTACATGAACACATGTGAATAGACAAAAAAAAATTGTCAGAGTTAGTGGATGTATGCATATATAATGTAAAAATGAATCCCTAATTAGATCAAAATGGAGACACTATTTTCTTATCAGATTGCAGGACTCATACCAGTAACAATTACGTGAAAATAACTCGAGATTACAGAGTGAGTTAAGTAAAAACTTCAGGACAGCTATTCAAAAGTATACCATGATATTAAGCAGAGGTTAAAAATTTAACACAGTCTTCAACAGTCTCTTGTTCAACTTCAACGTCTTGACTGCTAGTTAATTTGCCCTGTGTCATTAAGACAATTTTCCTTAATAGCTAATCTAGATCTATCTAAAAATTTTTAATTCATTTTTATCTCATCAAGAGTCTTTCTAGATCAGGATTTACATCTAATCTATAGCTCATGTGGAGCAAAAATGGGTTAAATCTTCAGCTAGAAATAAATATTTGGCCAATTAAATAAACGGAAGAAATGCTATTTAAATAATAACTCATTAACAGACCTGCCAACCCCAATTTGTTCTCACAGGAATATTCACCTCTACTCACAGGAATATAGAAAGTCTCACAGGAATATGCCAGTATACAATTAAATGCGCATGGATAAACCGTATTACACCTTAATTATAGACTCGACCATAGACATTCCATATCATTTAAGTATAATATCAGAGGACAATTAATGCATTTTCGACTCGAAAGATGCAAGAAAGTATCCCCATACTCACTGCCATTAGTCCAATAATGTTACCATTTATCAAGCCTTAAAGACCTGTAGGCTTAGGGCCTGGATGATGAATTTTTTAAAGGTGCAGTACAATGTATAAAAATTCAAAATCTAGCTCATTCAATAAAGGGTTACATGAAGAAAAAAAAAAATCTATGTCAGACAGGTCTACAGAATCTCAGTAAGGCTTAATATTGTGACCCATTGTATATTAAATAAAAGAAAACATCGAATTTTTTTTTTTTTTTTTACAGAGATCCCCGCAAGTCATGTCGGCCTACAATGTATTAATGTCTGTGTAAGCTAAGGCCTTGACTAAAGCCTAAATTAGATCTCGAGGACCATTATCAAATTTTGATTATACATGAAGAAA
>BLXT01005793.1:744463-759453 GCA_019648995.1 Plakobranchus ocellatus
TAACTCTCTTTCAACACGATTGTCCTCTTTGCAAGGCAGGAAGATTCAAGATTTTTCTTTGTTTTGTTTTTCAATTTCATAACATTAGCGTAACGGATAGCTGTTTTTATTTGTCTTTTAAGCCTTCTTTTGCTTGATGTACCGGTATTTTGAAAAAAAAATGACAAGAACAAACTTCTAGTTCTATATTAAGCAGCGTTGTTGATAGTGTTGTACTTGCTTTCATTGTTGCTATTGTCGTTATACTTTTACTTCTTTTGCTTGTGGTAGTTCTAATGGTAGTTGTGATGGTGATTGTGATAGTTGTGGTACTGGTGCTAAATAACTTGTATTATAATGGCTCTAATTTTGTTTCGTTTAATTTAGTTGTTTTTTTTTTTCATTTTCATTCCATATAGCTGGTATTAATTGTTTATGGAATCGATTGTCTTGATTTATTCCGGTATATGATATTATTCGTAAAACTGAATATACAAATAATGTGTACCTCGCTTACCCTCGATTTTTTTCACTCTCAAAGGTCACCGGTTCTGGAAGGTGACGGCTGTAAATCCTTCAAAAGGCTATAAAATAATATGAAATGTTATTAAAGCATGTTTGACATGAGTAGAATTTTTTTTTTTTAAGTCGAAAGAGATGAAAAGGACATGATAGGCAGAAATTGAAAACGAATAGGCAAGAGACGGGTGGGGGGAGAGAAAATTATTATAGGCATGGCGATTAATTACGGTTTTTTAGCTTTAGAGAAAGCTCTCTGTGAGTAGATAAAGAAAAAGACAGAAAAATGAACAAAGAGAATAAAGACGATGAAAAAGAAAAACCGGAAAGAGACATTGCGGAGAAAATAGATCCGTGAAAATAGAACGACAAATGGAAGATAAGAAAATCAGAAAAGAATTGGATAGGTATTTCGAGAAAGGAACAAAATATCGACAAGATAATGAGTAATTGAGGGAATGAGAGCGAAAGGAAACATACGGACATAGCGACAGACGAAGCAAGAATAGTATGAACGTATATCCTCAATTTGAAGTCTATTCATGCACGCCATATATTCTGTCCATCAATCTTCAACGTTCATGAAAAAAAAGTCAACAATATTCGGATATATATTCATGATTTTTATTTCCCTTTCCATTTTAACAGGCACATTAATGTTATACATTTTTTTTTTCGAGACCGTATATAACCTATGTTCATTCAGCGTTCATATATGGTGGAAAACTGTCATCATAAGCATTTTTTTCAATTTCTCTTCAAATGGATCCCTAAATTCTGTAGGCAATTTGCTCATCCCTGCACTGCAATACTTCTCGTAGGGTTTCACTCGATTAGATAACCTTTTAACATATTGTTTTCGCTTTAGGCTTTTAATCACTCTTGATACTATGGTTGAAAATGAGGTGATTTTGACAATGCTCGTTATAATGCAAATTACTTCGTGTGCACTTTGTCTTCATGCAAATTCATTCATACCTCCGACGAAGTGTAAACAAAAATTATATTCCATAATTATGTTTATAGGAATCCTTAATTTATCCTTTTTATCTAAATTAATTAACTTTTCTTTTCAAGAATGTGTTCTTCTTCTTAATATAGAGATAATTATTTTTAACTTTGTGACTGATGGTTTTTAAAAGTTGATTTAAGATTTGTGTTCGTTTTGAAAACAATACTGGGCAATAAGATTATGCAAAGTAATAGATCATTTTCAGAATAATGAATCATCTTTGTGTGTCTCAATTGATTTTTTTTTCTTTCTGAAATCTTAGCAACTTTTAATGAAATATACAGCGATGTCATGTGCATAGAAAAGTAGCTAACACAATTTTGTTTCCACGAAACTGAAAATTCGTTTTTACTTTCTATAGAACTGATGTATCCTGAAAGTTCAGCCTATGTTATGCATAGTTTGAGTACCAACATGAGCGATAAATTCGACCCTTTCTACCTAGTTGGATTCACAATCGGCATCAGAGGAATGGTTAAAACATGAGGTCCAACATTCGTACTGGGCAGAATCGCAAGCAATCTTGACGGTTGATCCTAGAAAAATATCGTAGAAAAAAAATAGGGAATAAAGTCGTGTTTAACGTTTGACATGAAATTAAGATTTGTAAAGATTTCACTGCTGGATGGGGAGATAAAGAGAGATTAAATGAGCAGAAGGCTATACAGATTGCTTTTGAAAAATTTTTAATTACTATAAATTTGGCAAGATCGACTTTGAATAAACTTACATTAGCTTAACTGAAAATATTCTGATATTTTCAAGCTGAAAGAAAAGACTCGAAATATCAACGAATCAAAATAGCCAAGACAGATTGGAAAGCAATAGAGCAATATCATCTGATCAGTTGTTTAACGTCCGCTCTCTCCCTCGATTTCTTTTTCCTGTTAGGAAATACCCGTCTTTTTTTTTTTCAAACATGCAGTTGCACTTCTCTAAATATTTTATCTAAGCCTTTTTATAATGATACACAATTTTATGGAAGAAAACATTTTTTTAAGTAATTTATTCACGGTTTTCTCCTTTTACAAAAATCCCCCAACAGTTCGTTGAATACTAAACTGAACGCCTTACCTTTCCTCAAACACACAGGAGTTGGGCTTTTACTCATCTCTATCTGCAGATTATCCTGCTTTTTTGCTTTCCTCATTTTCCTCCTCCTTTCTCTCTCCTCTTCTTGGAGCGCTAAAATGCGCGATTCTCTCTTTTGCTGCCACAGAACCCTACGTTGTAATAAGCGTCTTCTGTGTTCACTTAAAGGCTGGTTTTGGAGAGATGGGGTGAGGGATGGGGTGGAAGGTTGGGGATATTGGGTATCACTTTAATTGGGTCGGACAGCTCTGACAGAAAATGTAACCTAATTTTTGTTTTTGTTTTTGTTTTTGTTGTTGTTGTCTTTGGTTTTTTTTGTTTTTTACTATAAGAGTTTGAGGTTTTCTCTTACTGCTCTATCCTATTCACGAATACCTCAAAAATCTACTTGTAAAATCTAAAGAGATCGATTTGAAAGTTTCTCGAAAGAAAAATCAAGAATTTCTTCTCTATGTGGAATGATAGAAGTTAATAATGATATTCCCTGAAGTGTTGAAAAATGACAAAGATGACAAGGATGACGCACAGTCGGTACTAGTGATAATAAGTACGGTCTTAACAAGAGAGTAATGAGCTGTTTGTCTTTCATTTCCTTACTTTAAACGGCCAAAGTTATCGTCATTTTTTTCTATTATCCGCTTAATTGTAAACCCATTTTTAGTGATATGCGCAGTAATCTAGGCCTAAAGTATGTTAAAATTATATTCTGCGATATATAAAATATTTATTTCGATGGTTATTGAATCATTATTTAAACAGTATCAATTTGGCAAATGTTCACTTTCTGCTATTATTTTATCACCTTAATTTAATAAAAAAATTTTACAGAACCTGGTGCAATTTTAAGAAAACTATGTTCAATAGTGGGTCTTGAAAAAAATTGATATATTTTCGGGTTTTCAAAAGTACAAAATTGCATAAAATTCCAGTTTGATGTCACTACCATAGCACCACTTCAAGAAATTTGTATTTCTCACACAGTTGAGCTCTCTCTCTCTACACACACACACAAAAATTTTAGTGCATTGATGTTTCAGAATTTAATCCCCTTCTGCAGCTTCCCGTCTTAACATTGTCGAAGTTTTACCTTTATACCATGATCCAGTCGGGGTATTTTTCTTGGAGGTGCGAGTCTTTCCGACAGCGGACACAAAAGACGGCGTTTCCTATTTTTTGAGTCACGCCAATGCCGATGACACTGATGAGGATCTATCTGAGCAAGAATACACCTATGATACTGAGAACTGATCAGAGAATGCGTGCAAGCATCGACCAATTTTTGAGGCCGGACAGAAGAAGGCAGAGATGATCTATACTCAAAGCGAAATGTTTCATTAGGGGATTTTGGTTTGAATGACGCCGTGCCTTCTGTAGTGCAGCCATAAAGGCCATTTGCCGACTTTGCTAAATGGGATTCACCTAAATAACTCATAGTATCAAAAGCATTCTCATTTGAAGTTTTTTCTGCTGAACTACTTTTCGGATGTGGAATTGTTGAAAGGACAGATTGAAAATTATTCTGTGAGGTGGCAGGGACCTGCTGATTGAGAATGGATTTTTCACTGAATTTTGTAGGTTCATTTAAAGCTGAGATGTTACCCTTATTCACTGAGGAATGAATATCTATTTGAGGGGATGTAAACAGGTGAGAAGAGGGCCCATTCACATTTCGATCTAATTCACAAGTGGGTAAACTGAACATCACATCACTACTATCTGTCGCACCAGACTCGAGAGGTCTTGAGGTTGCCTCTGCTAAGACTGGACCGCGTTGGTTAAGTTGCATATTTTTCGCGGATGATTGGAAATGTATACAGGCTTTTGAGCATGCGTTAAAAAGGTGATTAGGTAATGAGCAGCCGCCTCTTGGATTGCGATCAAAAGTATGAAAAGTCAGGTGCTCTATTCTATCATTATTTTTTGTGTACTCAGCTCTCACTGCGTTGTTGTTATTCTCTATGAATGATTGAGTCGAAAGAGTCGCATCATCACTCTCGCAGTCACTGATGTGACACTGACGATAGGCACAAAACGTTCGCGGTATAGGGTCGCTTTCGGACCTCTGAATTGCTTGGGTAGCATTTTCATCACTTGGTGTTTGATCGAGGCAGTCGCTTTCTGCCAGAAATATCGTACTGTCCGGTTTGTAACTGGGCTTGCACTCCTCTTCACGTCCATCGCTTTCTGGGAAGGACGTTTTCGGTGCTGAGGGTTCAATACATTTTTCTGTGGCGCAAACAATACCACTGCAGGATTCACACAATGGCAATGCTGTGCGGTTTTCACTCTGCAATTCATTATTGCCCATTTCTAGATATCCTAGAAAACTTTCAGGTATATCGGCACGATCTTCAACCTCTATTTTATCTTTATACGATGCATTCCGTTCAAAATGTCTCTGGAAATGTGCGGATGCTGTCTCTTTCGCATGAGAATCTGAAATCAAGTCTGAGGTTTCACTTATAGGAATTTTAGAACACACGCTGCGTACAAAAGTGTTGGCTTGTGTTCCAGACGATAATTCATAAGGCGTGTTCGGGGTTTCCGTTATTTCAGTTTTTCTTCTTACTTGCTCCCAATTTGCGAGATTTTCATTTACAGCAGGATTGCCCTCTGAGGGTTGTTCCAGCGCAACGCTCATCCAAGTCGTGCAAATTTCTGAACATCTTACCTGTAATTGAGGGCGCTGGAAAGACTCGACTGGTACCTTAAATTCATTAATCATTTGTTTATCACAGATACATTCCACTTTGTCTGTGACAGGATGAGAAACAGAAGGCTGCGATTTGGCATGGATCGCTTGAGTCTCAGTACATTTCGTGACTGTGCCTTTTCTCTTGTTCTCTGTCGTCACACCGTTTGTGTTAAGCGCAAATGTTGAGTTTGTCATTCTGAGAATTCCGCCCGAGTTAAATCCACAACACGGACCAACTTTACAAGTTGCTTTTGGAGGTCTATATCTCAATACCAGAGTTGGATGATGGTAAGTCACAATTTTTTCACTCTTGCTATAGTGGCTGATTGAACAACACTCTTTTTCAGTGGATGGTGAAGCTAGAACGGTTTTTCTTTCCTCTTTTTGATTGCCCCTGCCATCAAAATGACTGTGATTTGCCAAAGAACATAAGTCACCATGAGTTGCCGGTGTTTTATCGGGAGGTTCTGATCGAGCAGTGTCGGTAGGGTTTATATTAATCTTTGATAGAGGTGAATGCACTTTAGAATTTTGCCCGATTTCAACAGAATTTGATTCCAAATGTTTATGAGTATTCTCTAAGTTTTCTTTTATCTCTACTGAATCCTTCCATTCCGTTTCCATAACATAGTCTTTTCCCTCATCGCGACAACTCTTTAGACTTACGTTTGGTTGACATGAATGAACCATTTGTTTCCCTTTCTGGGGAACTGAATTACTGCTTTGCTCCACCTCTAAACTTGTGTGACTTCGCTTTGAATGTATGTGATCAACTGTGCTGGCGTAACCGCAACTGGAGTCGGTGTATTTGAGTTTTATTTCTTTCGGTTTCCCGCTGCTTGACTCCGAATCAAGGGATTCAATTGGCTGGTCGGAGATCTCAGTATTAAAGTATTTCATTTTATTGCTGATATCTATAGCGGTTCCAGCTTTAGGTTCTGAAATCGACACAAAATCAGAGAGGTTATGAAGTGAACCGAGTTTGCCGAATTGAGATATACCATCATCTGTCCTATTTATGGAGCATTCCTGTAGTTTTGGATAGGCCCTTGGAGTCAACAAGTATAAATCGTCACTCATATCATATGAATCGAACTCTTTATCTTGCTGGTTAATTCTTTCTTGCAATAAATAAGCTTCTCTTTCAATATCCCATGAACAATGAAAATCGTTTTGATATTCAGCCCGTTTAATGCCACAGTTACAATAACTGCCAGGGCACTGCACACACATTGTTTCTTGAAATTTGGGAGATTGTGTCTCTATAGCTACTAAGGGCATTTCTGAGTCCTCTTCAAATTGATGATCGTGAGATCGCAGAGATAAAGTAGTAGTGAAATCATCAGGTCTGAATATAACAGTGTTTGAACAGAAACAGACATGAGGATTGTAGATTAAAGTATCAACTTCAGGGCTACTATCAAAGGACAGAGGCTCTTTAGAAGACATGCAAGGTGTATGACCAGTACTCAGATTCTCAGGGCCAGATGCTATGTTTCCATGACAGCATGCATTGTAACTAACATCCTTATGTCTTTTCTGAAGTCTCCTCCGATTCAGTTCAAGAGAGTCAACTATTCTGGGCGCGCAGTCTGAAGTTTCTGAGCTCTCCTCGCTATTATCGAGTCTTGGGGTATCGGTAGGTGATGGCTGGCTAAAATTGTCAGATCGAGTACCTGGTGTCTCAGGTGCTGCTTGATCATTGCCGTGACAGCTAGGGACATGGGATTTCGGCGGGGTATAAGTTTGAAAATTCGTCCTACTTTTGTAGTTTTTCTGTATATTGAGTTTCTGATTTCTAAAAGGCCTGGCCTTTTTTGGCCGCTTACGCGGATGTTTTTGGGTACATGCCTTGAGTTTCTCAAATTTATTAGTATTGTGCTTCTTAGATATCTTCTTTTGAGCATGTGGATTTACTGGCAACATTTTATGTTCGGACTTACCGACCGCTTGTCGGCAGGTAGTGGTTTGAGAGTCATCATTGTGAGCTAATATGTTCCTCAGTCGACCAAACCTGTTTCGCATGAATCGAAAAACGGCGTCCTTGAACTGGTCAACCAAACGATGCGGGCTGTTTTTTTTACGTAACCTTTCTCTACTTACTTTTAAATTTTTATAAGGTACGGAACAAAGACTATTATACTTTGTCTTCAGCTTTTCAACAAGAGAACTGTAACCTGTAGCTGTAATTCTATACCTCACTTCTTCATTTACAGATTTTATTTTGTATTTTCTCTGGAGTGTGTTTTTGTATTTAAAAGAACGTTCTTTGTTATTTTTATCCTTGACATTAAGACGTTTTGATTGCAAGTAAGATGTTCGCATTGATCGCTTATTTCCCTGCGAGTGGGAATGTTTGTTACTGTTGGTTTGATTTCTGTTTTGAAATGCTCTATCGAGGATACGATGCGATTGCTTGTTAGCAGAAACCTGAGGTCTCATGTCGCAGGGAAAGCTATTTGAAATCCGTGGCATTTGTTTTTTCAGGTTTTTAAGTTGCAACTTCTTATTGCTAGAGTTACTCTTGTCCTTTCTTCTAGGCAAAGGGGTGCTACGCCTGAGAGAAATTATATTTTTGCGGTTTTCATTTTTGTCTCTTTTATTTTTCAACGCTGAAGAAGCATTTTGATCAGATGATTTCTTTTCCCGCTTTATAACTTTATATTTAGCGTACGGAGTTATGTCAGAAACAGAAGGGCAAGGGTCAATTTTTACATCTTGAGCATGGCCGTTTTTCGCAGGCATATAATAAAAAGTCCTCTTAGTTGTTTGCGACCGCTTTGAATCACAATCTTTGAATGGCAATCTTTGTTTTTTGATAGTATGCGCATGCTTATTCAGAGCTGAAGATCTACCGGTTCCCTGAATTGATCCATGTTTCGACATAGAGCTGTGCAGTTTTTTATTTACGCTGCTCGTTTTATGTGGCAAATAAGTTTTTAACTTGAAATGATCCATCTCTTTTTTAATATTTAACTTTCTTCTCTTAAAAGTACGTTTGCCTTGCTTGCGATCCAAGGGCTCTCTCATCAAAGCTTTCTTAGCAACTGATTTTGCTAAGGAATTTTTCTTTGTCTTATTTCCTTTATTGACTGAATATTTGTTTCGTGTGTTACACTGTCTTGTGGCATTCTGTCTTGAAAACGTGTGTTTGTTTTGACGACCAGCTTTTGTCCGCCGTTTTTTCACAAAGACTTTTACTGATCGGCGTTTAACCGATTGGTTTCTTCGTCGAACTTTCGCTTTGCTCGAGTTCTTTGAGATAGCTCGCTTTCCTCTGCTTGAACGCTGTCTTCTTTTTAGCAGGCACATGATGCATTCAATGCCCTCCGTCCCCCGTCGGCGACGGCAACTTCGAGTGTGCTTTTGGTTACAGTAACAAGTTACACTGCCCTGTTTCATAGCACAACACTGCAATAAAGGGCTGTTCCTTTGATTCTTGCACTGCCGCATACTTTTGAAAGTCGGTGAAATCCGCCTTTTCTTTTGTCTGAAGCCAGTATCGTGTCTTTTAGAGCTCCGAACGGTTGTTCGTCTTTGGTACTGAGTACGAGATGGCTCATCATCGGTCTCAGTTCTCAGCTCTTTAAACTTTATGGTTGGAAAATCCGAGGCTTTACTATTATTCATAGCAGAATCATTAAGAGAGTACATGGAATTTTCCTTCTTGTATTTGGAAGTGTCCAAAGAAACACGGCGTCGGTAGCGTCGACTCTTCGCTGCTTTCCTATTTAAATGTATAGTAGTATTGCTTTTAAACTTGACCTTTCTTTTTTTAGGGAGGCGATCATTGTCGTTATCATGTTTTACGGGTGTCGCACCTTTCAGTTGGGATAAATGTTTCTCAACAAATTGTTGCAGCTCTTTCAGGCGCGTGTTCATTGAATTGCCAATAGCTTCCAGGTGTTGGTTCATTTGATATTGAGAGCGAAGCCACAATGAGTCCAGCTGTTTATATAAATCTGAAAGACTGGACAAACCACGAGATGACATCATTGTCTGATCGTCTTGAATGCATTGACAATGTGATTGGCTATTTTCGAGAACTTCGTCTCCTCTAAATCCCACACTCTCTGCCACATCCATATTTTCTGTTTCCTGAAGATCATGATCCATAAAAGATTTATTAGGGCCGGTGCCTTCGCTGCTGAATATACATTCGTTAGAATCATGGCTATTTTTAGTCTGTCCGTTGCGGCTTGTAGGATTAGTCGAGTAGAGGAAATCAAGAGAAGGTGCTGGGGCATTTGGATCTAATGCCATCTGCCAATAGTTCTCAGCAGTAGGACTACATTGAGTGCTTTCAGTCAGTCTAGGTTGATTGAATAAATTATGACTACCATCTTGTTGCTCTTGAATATATTGTTTTGCACGAAGCTGTCGTTCATTTTTACAGCTCCAAAGTCGTCTCGTCATAGGGTCTTGCGACAGCATATTCCTCCACATTCCATTTGATGGATATCTCAGAGATCTGAAACAGCTTGTGGTTTCTGGACGAGATCCTCGAGATTGACCTAAACGAAAAGGATGTCTTGAAGTTTCACTAAGCTCCATTGGACTTTGCGTCTCTTGTAGACTCGGATGACTATTTGTTTTATGATTTTCATGACAAGTTATATTGCCTGTTGGAAAAGAGTCTCTATTCAGGTGACGCCGACGTAAGTGTTCTCTCTCACGACCGGTTGACAAATTCATGCTGCTGGCATTGTTAGCGTTCTCTAAACCCATGTTAATGAACCTATGGCCTGCGAGTGTAAAATTGTGTTCAGATGTGATGTTATTGCAACCGACCGTAGATTCGATTTCATCTCTACATACATCATCTTGGCGATTTATCAAGACAGGAGGGTTAGTAACTGCAGTTGTATGACTTGCTTGGTCAATTGAAGAGTTCGTTTGCCTTTCTCGTTCATGAGAGTGTTGGTTTGCATTTGAGTTTGAGCGCACAGGTGTGGTCTCCTTTTTGTCACAATCATCATCGTACGACGTATACGATGCATTATTAGAAACATTTTGAACTATATCATCAGTCCACGCATTTATCACAAAGCGGTTCAAATGACTTACTGTACCATTGTTGCTGTATAAAGATGCATTATTAGCTCCAATATTGTTTTGATATTTTTCCCAAGTATCTTCTGTATCCACATCGTTGGAAAGCATTTCATTCTCTTTACAACAGCCTTTTGTTATTTTTGTCGGAGGAGTTTCCTTTATGAAAGAATTGTTGTTAAAATCAGAACTTTCACTGTCTGGCCGCATCTTACATTTGAGCGGATGCTCCGACGAGACAATGCTCGTCCTCATTTTAGCTTCATCTCTCTCGGAATCCCGGCTGGTAGAAAACTCTGGAGATCTTAAACTTACATTGGGTTTAAGTTTGAACGATCCTTTCCTTTCATCAGCTACGCAAACCCCTATCTGTAATTCAGCTTTTCTAATCAAAGGCGACATCCTGTATGAATTTTGTCTACATCCAACGATTCCGTTACTTTCTAGATTGGAGTTATTCCTGGAAGCATTCGAAAGTTTGCTCACTTGCTGTCGGTCTGGCTTTATGTCTGACACTGCTGTGGGTAGTTTCAGAAAAAAATCGCCAGTGGTTTCGCGGCCCTCGTCATCATCACGGCTGATGACATAACTTCTGTTCAAAGGATGAGCTCTATTTTTTTGTTTGTGAATGTCTTCATTATATAATCCTTTATCTTTCTTTTCGCCTCGTACATTCAAATTATCACATAAGGCGGGAGGTAGCGAGACAGTGTATTCTGTATTGTTTCGTTTCTGGGTTTCCCACGCCTTAAAACTGTCCTCACCACAATCCTCCATAAGAGGGAGAGTAGGCCCAAATCCATTTGAGATCGACTCATATTTCATTGAGCCGTTTTTGTGACTAGTTTTAGGACCTTGAGAAGTTGCTATAAATGTTTGCATCTCTGGACTAACTTGAGAATTAATGATATAAGGTCTGGCGTTAGGAAGAACTGGTAACTTTAGTGGCTCATTTTGTGGAGATGAACTGTGTCTTTCGCGTTTGTTATTGCTAAAGCGGTGGTAATCACTTTGGCTACTAGCCGATTCTTGATATTCTATGGATTTTAACATCAGATTCAACTTGCTGCGCCCACTTGAGGATGGGACGTTGGGGAGAGCATTACTATTATTCCCACTAGGATCAGAAAGGGCATTATTGTTGCAGGATTTTATCGATGAAGAAACTGTCTCACTGGAAGCTTTTTTCTTATTTATTTTTGTTAGAAAATTTTCCTCATTCGCAGAATATTTTCGACATCCTGCATTATTGATGTCAAATGTAGAATCTAGATTGTTGTCACTCCAACCAGCGTTATTGTTGACATTGTCTGTTTGAAGAACTACTGATGCATCTGTTGAATCGTGAACAAGGCGTTCATTGCATTCATGTGCTAAACTGCATTTTATAGTTTGATTAATATCTATGATACTTTCATTTGTGCTAGATGGAACCTGGTCACTTGAGAAGAGGGCTTTACTGTTTTGGCACAATTCCTCATTTTCGGCAGCTGGGGAAGTTTCCCGTAAAGATATGTTTTTCAATGGGCTTGAGCATTTAGTCCTCAAACAATTGTGTCTCTTTGCCAGTTCCGGAGAAATTTGTGGCCCTGACACAAGTAGAGGAGTGGGTTTAATTTCTTCACTTGCATGTTGTTCAGGATGAAAAGTACCCTTGTCTTTACAAGATTGGTGTATATCTATAAGAGAGGCCTTATCGTCATTTTCATCTAAAAAATCCACAGGAAAATTGCCATGATCACCTATGATTGGGGAGAAAAGAATATTGCGAGATGAAACTCGATTCGCATAGTCACATCCAAAACAAAATGAGTCTTTACACTGACACGTTTGAATATGGTTTGGGCTTGGGCTCTCCGATTTACGGGTAGAGAAAGCACGATTGAACATTCGCCTGTGCCTATTAAATGAGTGGTCAACGAAGTTTGGACAGCTACTAGCTCTGGCGTCAGACCTTGTCATGAGATGACCCGAGGGAGACACAGATATTTTCAGGTGCTGAGGGGCTATCATTTTACTGCTCCGCCTGTTACGCACACATTTACTGGCTGCAACGGAGGAAAGCCCAACATTTTTAAAAGTTTCCCATGATTCTTGATTTTGGTCACATGACCTAAATTCACTATTGCAGGCTTGAATGCAGAGATCACCATGGTTCTCAAAAGTTTTAGCGATCTTACCTTCTTTGCCTTCTGGTTTGCTACCTACGTTTTCTGAAAAAGATGATTGTTCGTGGATTTTATTCTCTTGAGAGTTTCCCTCATCGCTGGCTTTACTTTCAAATAGCGTATTCCCTGCATGAACGACCTCAAGTGGCACTGCAAGCAGATGAATTTTGTTACGGCCATTTACTTTGCTGGAGCATGGAGATGAAAGCTGAGCTTCTCTTAGGATAGCGGCAGACAAAGAATTACACAGTCGGTAATGTTTGTTCGTGTGTTTACTCATAATCCCAGGTAGCCACAGATCTGAGTGCTCTGTGTGTAAATGTTTCTGATCATTAAAGTTCGCTTCATCTCCAGGGTTGTTACTTATGTTGCTCTCGCTTTCCATGTGAACTTGGTCTTTCAACTGCAAATCCACATCGAAATGTTTTGTATGTCGCATAGCTGAAGTTGTATTTTTCTTTTGAAAATTTTGATCGGCATCCACGCTCTCCAATGATTCACCCCCACAGGCTCCATTTTCTTTTGACCAGACTGGAAAGAATCCAGAACCAATCATATCACACATTTCTCTCACGAGATGCCTATACTGGAAGGCAGAGTTACTAGTTTTCTTTAGACTAGAGTTGAACCCGTCCCTCTCTGTACTCTCCTCAGATGAGTATTTGACAACTTTTTCTTTCCTCTCGCAAAGTCTTTCTTTGCTTTGCGTCTGCAGTGTACCCTTTTGGCGATTCTTTGAGAAAGCCCAGGTTTGATTAGGCGTCATCTGCCTTGTGCGGCGTGGACTTAAATTTATAGCAGGCTCAGTATAATTGCTGTCTGACTGTGATTTCTTAGGATTAACATCTAGAGCCCCTATGGTAAGTGAATTATTATCAGGTCTACTGCGAGGACTAATAGAACTAGAACAAGTTCTACTCTTAGCATTCAGAGGCTTGTCCGGGATTGTTCCACGTTTTGGACTTAATGATTGTCTTTCCCTGTACGCCTTTGATTTCTCCCGATAAAAGCATCGCCTGATATGTTCTCTACACTCTGGACTGGCATCTAGCCACGTCTCAGCCGAGATAGCTTTGTGAATGTCCCTGGATATTTGTTGAGAATTTTCCGGATTTTTCTGTACTATTTTAGATAATACACCAGGTTTGGCACGTTGCCAAAATGTTTCAGGGTTTCTGGGCCGTCCACCACATATACCTCTGCAAGTTGCTGTCCCCAGTTTGAGGATACTCGCACGGGTCGATACACGAGGGCGGGGGAAACCTTGATGAGAGGTTTTTACCCCTCTCTTTGCCGATCCAATAAGTTTAGCTCTTTGAAAAGCCCGTCTGCGAGTACGTTCCAGTTTCCTACGCATTTTTTTAGCGCTCTCTTCATCAAACTCTGGCTCTTCCTCCTCGACGAATTTAACAAACCCATAGCCATGAGTCTTGGCAAATTCTAATGCGCATTCGTATAGACGGTCATCTTCATACGAGGCAGCTGTTGGCCCATCATTATTGCTTATCTCTTCACTCTGGCATGTATTTATCGGGCAAGAGCTACAACTGGTATCATAATTGACCATAAGCTGGTCCGCACCACTGGGACAAGAATCAGAAGCAGACGCCATGTTTATCTTTAGTGAGCGCACCAGGGCAGAATCATCCAGCTCAAAATCCCACGATCCAGCTGTTGGATTAAAAATTAAGAACCGCTCAAAACCGTTTAGTTCCTCACAAAATTGACTATTCTCTAGTTTGGGGAAATTTTCATTTACCAGGTCCACACCAGATGAACAACTGTCGCGTAACGTAGGTAGAAAGACTTCCCGGGATGCGCACAAGTCAGTTAAGTTAAATTTTACAATATTTTTGGGAGTCCATAAGCCAGATTGGTCCTGATTCTGATCTCTTTGTTTCTCAAGGCACGAGAAAAGTCGCTGAGAAGGCCTCGAAAAAGTCAAGGATTTTGTGTAAGGCAATCTTTTTTGCTTGAATCGTGAGCTGGAGCCTTTTTTGGGTTTATTCAGTATAGATTTACATACAGCGTGTTTTTTTAAAGTCTTATCTTCGCCGTGGGTCTCCGAAGGTTTAGCAATATCTGAAGTAGCTCCTATGAACCGCACATCCCAGATTGTTGCTTGTGGGACTCTGAGGCTATCATGGCAAATGTTTGGTAATATAATGAAATCAAATGGTTGCTCGTTTAAAATGCACTGCTTTTGAAAATCAGTTTCTGTGGAAGGTAAGTGAATATTAAAGGTTTTCTTTTTTTTTAATTGAACCTTTTTTCCCATCCAGAAAGTAGAAAAAGATATAGAAGAGAGAAAGACAGAAGAGATAGAGTCTAAAGATAGAAAGCGTGAGAGAGACGAGAGAGGCAGAGAGAGAGAGAGTGAAAGTGAAAGACAAAGAGAAAAAGACATGGAATGAAAGACGGAGGACAAATAGCGATAAAAGGAAGAAATAATCTAAAAAGAGTAGATAAGTAG
>BLXT01005793.1:766716-777543 GCA_019648995.1 Plakobranchus ocellatus
GTTGTTGTTGTTGTTGCGAGTAAGTTACAATCTCCCAAGAGTTCTTTTTCTGAAGCAAGAGGAAAAAACAGAACACAAAAACTGTTTAAAATCGCTTACGGTTCTGAAAATGTAAACATTGTTGCTTAGGAACGGCTGGGGCACAGACGTGACTGCTGTCATTTTGGGATAAACGTCTTCCGTAGCCATATTCTACTCTAGATCTATATTCTACTAACGTTTTAAGATTGTGAGAAGAATTTATCTTAACAAGAGAAGTTTTAAATTTTGCTCTAGACACCTTCAGCCATGATACTTACCGATGAACCAACAAAAGCTCCTCAGGAACAATATCCCAAAATCAATCAGGTTTGCCTTTTTTTTTTTAATGCCTTGTATGTAGAAGATCTTAAGCCTAGTTTAAATTTAGATAAGGACTGTAAACGTTAGGCTTAGATTTCGATTTTCAAAATTATTGTACAATGAGATTGATTTCCTGCTTCTCTAAGGCATTTCAAAACAAAATCTTAGAGCTGGTTTTGGAGGCATAGATCTAAGTGAGACCTCTTGGGCTTGTCATTCTTCTTAGTCGTATGCCAGGTCTGTAACATAAACATCTGCATGGACTGTGTTTCTATATTAAATCGTATTTTCATGTAAATGTATTACACAAAAACAAGATTTTGAAAATTTGTTGGGTTTTTTTGTGGTTTTTATTATTTCTTCTTCTTTTCAGTGCTAGTTTTAGAACATATACACCCTAACACAATATATAATTTCAGATGCAGTACAATGCTTAAAAAACATTTATTTAAAAAACGTGACTTATAACTTATTCTGATGTGTCTCAAGACACAGGCCTATTGTTCAGCATTTCATCGGTTGCTCAATAATCAAACGTTTTTTTAACTCTTTGTGTCCGGATTTTTTTTCCACATCTGGACAGAGTTTTCTCCCTCTGCTGCTTTTCTTT
Organism: Plakobranchus ocellatus; assembly: GCA_019648995.1. Taxonomy (NCBI): domain Eukaryota; kingdom Metazoa; phylum Mollusca; class Gastropoda; family Plakobranchidae; genus Plakobranchus; species Plakobranchus ocellatus. Next base: position 767,669 of record BLXT01005793.1, read on the forward strand.
CATAATGTTAGCAGCCGCTCTGTCCTTCGTATTGTTCCGTCAGCCGCTAGGAGCGGCCGCGCGGAGTTATCGAGTCAAAACACATTTGATCAGCTAAAAGCCTATTTAAAATCATAGGATATTTCGGTTTTATATTTGAAATTTATAGCTATGTATTAAACAAATCTTTCACAGATAAGGATTAGATATTGTGAAGGTCTATATTTTGACAATTTTCAAATCCCTGATTAAATTCCGTGTTTCAAAATTGAAAATTGGCAAGTCAGGAGCTTTAGCACAATTACATGCTTAAAAGAGTTTTTTTTGTTTTTTTTTTTTGTCACAAAATTGCGCTTTTTATGACTTTGGTTTTCAAAATATCAATCTGCCTAGTTTAGAAAGATAAATTTATCATATTAAAAAGATGCAGAGGTGGCAATTTTGATTTTGTTATCATAAATTTGCAGCTTTAAGCAGTTATCCTCACCAATGCAATATGATTAAATTAGGCGCCTGACTTTTGCATGGTGCACAACACTTATAGATGAATTGAAATAGGTTGTTGATAGAAGATTTTAGAGTAAAAAACTCTTAACCCTAAATTTGAAACTAGCTTTGTTAGAATAGGTTTTAAAAAAAGTCTTATAAAGAATCTGAAAGTGAAAATAGCTAATTTGGATTCAAGTTTGTGGAGCAAACGTTTCTGTCAGGATGAAATAAAATCATAGGTCTTAAAAATTCTCTGGGTTTTTATTTTTAATGCCTCTCAAAATCAATGGCAAATTGTAAAATAAAAGTCAGATCTAGTTATGTGCTCTTGAGCGGGCGAGGTTGATAAGAAAAATATTTAGGTCCTGCAATATTGTCTCTGCCTTTGTGCTGGCTTAGTATTTTAATAAAGTTAATTTCTACTATGGTTGAAGAACATGCTCGATTTCCAAGCCATGTCTAAATTTTTTAGTTAAGCGTAAGTTTTTGGAGTATACATACATATATAATAATAGGATTACAATATGCAAGTTGCTTCTAAACTCGCTATAACTAAATCTAGACATAGAAACAGACCTATTAAAAAAAATTTGTAAGGGTTTTTGATTTAATCTAGACTTTTATATCTAGGCTTAGATTTGAACTGCATTTAGTGTTTAACACTCATTTTGCTTCTTTTCATATGAATTTGCTTTTTGTGGAAGAGGGTAAATAAAAAATGATTACAGGCGTATTTTATTAATTGTTGAAAAGTAAAAGTGCATTCTTTTAGAACCAAAATTACACTTTATTTACACAATACATCAAGCCTATTACATAATGTTTTGTGTAAAGATCAGGCTATTTTGCAATGTTCTCACTTTTTTTTCCTAGAACCTTTGCAAAAATTTATATAAAGACAAAAGGGATGAAAGTTTCATGTTCTATCAAAATTTACTTCATAACAGGGGTTGAAGAGGCATTTGTGAACAATATTCTCTGCAATGTTTCTGATTTTCTTTTTTAAGAACTTAGTGAACTAACAGGCCTACTTCTTTTCTATTTTAGATGATCCAGATATTCTTTCGCCCTCGCTTCAGTCATTCAAAATTAAAGTAGTTGTCTCTTTGCTACTATCAAAAGTTCAGTAATTCAGTACAACCACCATAAATTATATAAATGATCTTTATACTTCTTTTGTATTTTCAGCCCAAAAGTCACAAGGCAAAAGTTGTTGTGTGGTGAGTGATAAATTGATTGACAAATTTACAATTAATCAACATTTTAGGACAATTTATGTTGACAATTGTTGGGACTAGTGTAGTTATGTTTTTAGTTTATCTGGGCATAGTTCGGTATTTAGTGTAGCAGGAGTGTGGTTGTGTTTTACGTCATTGATTTGGTGTGTGCGTTGTGATTGGTTGGTTAGGCATGTGACAACGGCGAATTTGGACGGAGCTGCACACTGGCGGGATCTTTGGAGGAGTGGATCATTCTTATTCTATTCAATGCACTGAACGCTTTAGGACAGTCCTGGCTGCAAGTTGTAGCGGATTGGTCCGACTTCAGCAGATATCTATTTTAATTCTCTACGACCCTTTGTAACTGGGTTTATACCTATTTTTTTACCGCATTGAAGCGGCGATTTGTATTTGTATTTTGCTTGAGGCTGTGTTCCTATGGAGACTGCTGGCGCAAGACTGCGCAAGTCTACGAATTTATGTTTCTCCTGTGAAATGGTGGTATCGAGTAACTTTATGATTATTATTGTTCTAACTTCCCTCACGTAAGGGCTGGTGATCTGGAGCTTTGAAGAGCTGCATTTTAAATAACTTTGTATTAAATAATTGTGCTTTAAATAACTATGCTCGTGTCCGAGCTGAGGATTATTGATCCCTGAACATTCGAGCTTTTCCCTACTGCTCTCAAGCTTCTACAGACAGGATCAACGATGGATTAAGTAGTTAGAAGCGTGTGCATGTGCGAGTGATTGGAGTGGGGGTTGTATTTCGGGGGAGAGTTTCCTCGTGGGTGGATTATTTTGTAATAACAACATTTAATTGTGTAATAACTTTATCTCGTAATGCTTAGCTGATTATTTTGTATTGTCGCGCCTGCGTGCGTGGACATTTGTATTTGGCTCACCTCGTATAATCTGTCTTTTCCTTTGTTTAACTTTCCTACTTCTTTATATATTTATTCGTTTATGATAATATAGTTTTTCTGTCGCCTAACCCCGGTGTTCTGCTTTTTATGGTGTGAACCTCTTGTTGCAGTCGATGTGATTAAGTTATTTACAGTCGTTGTTGTTTATGTTGTGTGTATTCTCCCTGTTCCGTTGACAGGCTGTGTTTGCCCCAACAACAATTATTTTACATGTACTTTTTTAGGTATAAAATGTAAATTCTATTCTGGTTTATCATTGGCTTACTGAGTGGATAGCACAATAAACCAGCTTACTGAAATAAAAGGTATGGGAAAAGTATGGGGGCAATAGTTTAGCTAAATGATAACTATGTGATTATATGATCTTTTTTTTGTCTCCTTCTTCTTCAGCATTCTTAAATTTATTAAAATTGCTAAGATAGTGGAGCATCCAGTATGACTGTGAATATTTAAAGAAATGAAGGAATAGTAGGAAAGCATCACTTGAAAGTGACATTTCATTTTTGAGATAGGCGCGTTATTAAAATTTTAAGATTAGCCAGTGAATTTACCATGCTTAGATGGGTAAATTTATGGGAAAAAAAATTCATGAACTTATGTTTGCCATGGTAATTCATTGCCATCATCTGAATTTCAGTGAGCTAATTCTGCAATTTTCAAATCATTTTAAACTTTGTTGGCATATTCTGACACGCATTATGTGAAAATATCAGAGGGATTATTATTTTGGTTTTGGTGAAATTTCTTTTGTTTTGATTTCACTCTAATTAAGACAAATTATCCATTAAAAAAAATTGTAAAAAAATGCCATAATGTCCATGAAGCACCTTTGATGCTTCGTTTGAAACAACACATGAAAAACCTAAGCCATAAGAAATATAAAAATAATACAAGAATCTTTTAGGAGATAGATTTTTTTTGTGAAGAAAAAGCATGTATTAAGAAAAATGCATTTCAATTTTGTATTGAAATGCATACATGTGTAACTTTTTACAAAATGAGTCGAGTTGCGGTTCTGGATGATTGTAGTAAAAAGAAAGTTGTTGACTAGGGAGGAGCAAACTACTCACTTCTTTATGTGGAGAACTTTCTATAGATATGACACAGTCTTTCTGAACATAAAGTGTTGGGAATGTTTACTTCTTTACTATGGTATCATGATTTAATCTCAGTGGTGTAAACCTGCAACTAGACTCATTTTGTGAGACTGCTACATATATTATTTCTACAAACTTTCAACTGTTCTCTCAGAGTCAACTCACTTTGGTTTTTGGTCTCAAATCTTGAGCTGGCATATCCATCCATACCTAAAGAGATACAATTCATAAAAGTAGATAAAAAATAGTTTGGATTCCTTTTCAACGGCAAGGAATAAAAGATACAAGGAGTAAATACTCGGAAATTCTTATATTGACACTGAAATTTGCTTTTATTCATTCATTTGTTTAATTGTTTGTTTATCAGTATGTTTGTGTTTTTTGTTTGTTTGTTTGTGAATGTGTGTGTGTGTGTGTGCATTCGAAAAAATATATTTTGTGACCTGCCTAGAGTAAAAGAAAATACAATATCACAAAATCTGTAATTCAGTTACATACAATCATAAGTTAGGTGCTCCTTTTTCACGTAATTTAATTTTTTTGAGTGCCAGTTGAGTTGTTTAAAGTTTTGATTTATAGCTGCAAATGTAAGTAGATGGTGTCATCCCAGTAAAGCTTGAAGTCTTAATCCTGAACTAAACCACATCCAACGCTGTCTGCAAAAGGAGTTTATCAAAATATAAACTTGAGTTTTGTCCAGGCTTAAAATTCACTTTAAATTGTGAAAATATTAAAACTTATGATGATTACCTTTATTTTTATTTTCAAATAAAAATAGGGCTGATCTAACAGTTGATGCTGTGGACAGGATTAATGAGTCTTTGAATGCTGATCATATCAAACAGTGAGTTGACACTAATTAATGATTTATAAATATAAGCCATCCTGCCTCAAACATGCACATTTTTTTCCTGACTCGATTTTTCTGTATAAGCCAACTTAATGAAACAAAGGTACACTTACATGTCTGCATTTGAATTTTAAACTGCAAGTGTCAAGAAGTAGAGGCAAAGAAAACTTATGATATACATATAATTATACCTTTGTCTTCATATTTGCATTTATAGGTATCAGTATTATTTGTGGCAAAAAGAGCCAGTTAGGTGTCGTTTCTCTCTTTTTTTTTTTTAATCCTGGTTGAAAACATTTTAAAAATTCAACTGTTTAAAAAATGTGAAAAAAGATTTTTATAATATTTATGAATGCATTTCATTTTCAATCATTCATCTTCAAAAGAAAATTTAACTTTACATAGTGCTTTTTTTTTCAAAGTGCTTCAGTTTTTGTTATGCAATTAGGGATTTTTAATTTCTCTTATTCATTACTCAGTTGTCTTTTTTAAAGAGACAAATTCCCTGTGCACTTATATTTTACTCATACATTAGATGAGATGAACAATTTGATTCCATAAATCCAAAAAAAAATAGCAATTCTCTTTAAGACCATTTAGACATGTATTTTCAAACTGCTGGCTCCATACTTGCTCCCACTTATTGCAGGGTTTTGGCCGACATATTTGAGCTGGACAATTACAAGGATAACCTAAAGACTGGAATTAAAATGGACCTCTACTTCTACTCACTTCAATTTGCGAGAGAACAAAATTTCTCTCCTGAAAAAATCTCAGCTTTCTTTTCTATCATAAAGAAAGTTTTTGAAGTGTGCATTGGTAATGTAATTTATATAAGGTGAAGCATGCCAGTAAAGAATTTGTGGAGAAAGAAATAGATGTTCTTTTAGCAAGACCACCAATAATATTTGAATTGAATTTCACCTTGTTTATGATAAAGTCATTAAATAATAATTAGTAAATACACAAAGGTAAATCATTTATTTCATATTGTCCAAAAAATAAAAAAAGTTATATGTAGCAGTGTGTAATTGTAATATGGTTTGAAATGCTATTTAACCTTTATGTGAAACTGACCATAAAAAACTGCAGAATTTGTGAATTATGATTTTTCAGATATTTTGAAAATAAGTGTTGCTCATCCATATGAAATGAATCATTTGCTGCCATAGGCCAAAAGAATGTAAAGCAATTTTTTTTTCAAAAACGATTGACCATATTGAAAAAAGAGGATTCTTTTTTAATGTAAATTGCCAAAGTGCTGTTTATGTACCAAAATGTAACATAGGCAGAAACAAATGTTTGCATTGTTTTTTGATGACTCTTAAATCTTTTATTTACTTAGAGACCCCCTATGGTAACCTGGACCATACATTTCAGTACTTTAAAGACCTGCTTTTGTGTCACTCTGTAAATGTAAGTAGCTCCAATACGTCAGAAAATTTCTAATATTCAATAGATATTTCTTACCTTAAAGTTCTGAACGATGCTTAAAAAAGGACATAATGAATCTGAAACATATATTTGCAGATGCCAAGAGGGTTTGTCAGGTCTGTTCATCATCATCATTCATTGTCAATGTCATGCTAAAGAGTGTTAATGACCATGATTTTCCATTTCATCCTATCTTTCGTTGCCCTGATGGTGGTGTAGCTTCCTGATCTTTTCATCAATGTGAACAATCCTTGAACGATTTTACTTCTTGGTCGTCAAGAAGCCCTTTTGCCATTGAACTTTCCTGTTGTATCAAATGTTCTAAGTTTTTGCTTCTCCTTGTGTGACCAAAACAGTTTTCCTGATGCTGTTGATTGGTAATCTTTCTGTGTTTGTCTCTTTTAGTATTTCTTTATTTGTTTTCTTTTCAGTCCAGGAAATTTTCATCATTCTGCTCAAAAAACACATTTTGTTGCTTTCAGCTTTTGAATTTATTGTCCAAGACTCACATCATAAAATAAAGCAGGCTTTATGTAATACATATGGATTCTTTTCCTGAGACTAAATGGGAGCTTTTGTGTTTTTTAATGAACATGTTTCAATTCATGTTTTGAAATGCTCTTTTTGCTTGGCATATTAGGACTTTCGTTTCTGTCACAGATCTTACATAAGATGTAATCAGGGCCCCTAATAATTTGAAATTCTTCACCTGATATAGATTTTATACATTATTCTTGGTGTTGCACTTTATATCTGTATGAAATAATAACCATTGTCTGGGATTTCTTGGCATTTAAACTTAGCGACATGTTGTAGCTTTCTTGCACTATAGTATATAAAAAAAGCTTGTAGAACTTTCTCCCTTTCCACAGGATCATCGGCATATCTCAGGTTGTTCATGTTATACCCATTTATCATTATTCCTCATGTTTTTCAATATTTCTAATTATCTTTGTGTTCTACTTAGAAAATAAATGTGGAGAGAAGACACAGCCTTGTCTTATACTTCTCCTTTTATGTTGTAATCACTGAGCTAATGCTAACTGATGCTATTTGCTCCCAATGAATAGTTCTTTGTCTAATCATTACGATAAATGCTCAATTCTTCTAAGATGTCTATGATCTTTGTGTGTCTGATCTGGTCAAATGCTTTTGTGTGGTCCTTCTGTACTTCCAAACTTCTTTTTATGAGAGTTCTGATCAGGATATAAATAGCATTTGCTGTTCCTTTTCCTTTCCCACAGATCCACACTGTTCCTAAGTTATCTCTGGTTGTACCTTACTTTATGCTCTCAATCATTAATATCCTTAAAAGAATTTTTATGATATGGCTCATGAACTGATCGTGTAATGAGAAAAATGTTGTTTTTGAGAAATCACATAGAGTAAGGGACTGTTGTATATATAAATGTCATTAAGTGGGCCTATGTGGGATAAGACTAATTCCAATTTCTTCTAGTGGCTCTGCTACTTTTTCTGTTTTCATTTTCTTCCTTGCATATTTTACTTCTTCTTTCATGATTGTTCATCAAATATAGTCCGTATTCATGCACAATGCAATGGAGCCAGTATAATTTTAAATCATCCCTTTTCATAAAGAAAAAAAATCATGTATTTTTGGACGTTCTTTATAGCATAGTCAAACACATACAATGAGAGATTTCTTGAACGGTCATAACTTTTGAATCCTCAATGTTTTGTTGTTTTTTTTTTTTTATCTTAAATTCCAATGCAATTCAGATATTCTGATGAACCTGTACATAATTTTTCTTTTTAATTTTATTCATTTTTTTTTTTTTTTGCTTTTTTAACAGAGACCACCTTACAGTATTGAGTTGTTCAGTCCTCACGAAGTTAGAAAAATTTCAGAGTACACCATCAACACCTTCTTCAGACACTTCAAAATGTACAAATATGCCTTCACGCCCATGGTAAGATGTTTCACTCAGAACATAATCAACTTTCTAATTTATAACATTTTCAAATTGTTACACTTACAGTAAATAATTATTTTCAACTGCTTTATTATGAGATCCTCCACTTCTGTTTTAAAGTCTCATTAAAAATAATCCAAAGGAAAGTAGAAAAATATACTGATCTGATTCAAATTCAGTTGATTATTAATAATTGTCAACCTATGCCCACTTTTTCCTTTTTTAAAGGTCTTTTTTTATTTCCAGTACGTTTTTTTAAATTGAAACTCTCAAGGGTTTAAAATTAAATTTTTTCAAAAATAAATTTTCCTCATACAATTTCCTTGAATACATTGTCAACTCTGAGAAAAAAAATTACTAATTAAGTTAAGAGACCTTTTCAAGAAATATTATAAGGATTTGAATTCATCATTGTTACACTCTATTGTTACTCCATTTGAGGCATCAATACAAATCACATTAATCATTAATGATTAAGCCACCTCAAAATTTATGTAGAACGGAGTAACCATTGTGTCTATCACTTTAAAACTTTTTTATGAGAGTAATATACAACAGTTGGAAAATAAATACTAATTTGGTTACAAGTTTCAAAATTTTTTTTTCCACAGATTCGGCTGGATTTGGCGATAAATTATATAGGGATGCCACCATCACCACCTCCATCAGAAAGTACGAATGCTAAATATTGACAACCAAAAAAGAAAAATAATTCATAACAAATTTAAAGTTCAGTGAAGTCTTTCAAACAACTTTGACAAAATGAGAGGAAATTGAAATTTTGAGCAGGACAATCTTTTTATCTTTCTTAGTTCTTTTAATAAAAAAAAAATCAATTTATCTTGTGCATAACCACTGGGCCTACTTTTTAGCTGCACAAATGGTGTTCAGATCAGCACATCCCTTGAAAAAGCCTTTTCAGATGAATGAATGCTCCTATTTTTTCATTCATATCAGTGGTTACAAAATTTACACATGAATTTAGCTGTCTAGGAGACATGTAAAAACGATTGCTAACAGTAACACATTACAGTATTTTAGTTTTAGGCACTCCAAATCAATGTTTTTAAACCATTTACACAAATAGAGCTGATTACCATCCGTAAATATTATGGGGGAAGATTTCCAAAAACACTAAGTTGTATACAATGACCAAAGGAGATTGATATTTCACCAAAAATGATTGTTGATTTGTTCTTTTTGTAATTCTCCTACAAAGAGAAAGCATTTTTTCCAAAGCTAGATTTATAAGGAAACAAATACAATTAAAAATGTGTGTTGTAGCTCAAAGGAAAGGAGTAATAAGTTTCCCTTTCTTATTAAAAATGATTCAATTGATGTCTTTTTTCACAAGGTGAGCTGAAAACAGATCTTACAGGTGATGATGATGCAGCTGGAGATGATGCGGACAAAGCAGAGGAAATTGGTAATTTAAATAATGTAGCATTATATAAAAACAATAGGTAAAATATTGTTTAAGAGCTATACATAGTTTTGACAGCAACAGCAACAAAAATGATCCCAGTCTTACTCTCAGAAATTCCATTTTTAGTTGGTCATCATCAAATTTAGATCTAAGTCAAATGCATTTCTCCATTTGCTTCAAATTGAAGTTCAATAAAAAAAATATGCACAGATTTGATTTTTAAAAATTTCAAATAGGGATTGGTTGTAGATTTTAATTTGTTTTTATTTCAAAAAGCTTATCAAAATAAAAAAAGTTTAACGTGCTCAGCATAAGAAACAATAAGAGAAATCTTTTTGTTTTAACTTAAAGAAAAAACCCTTAGGGCTAAGGTTATCAATTAGTGCTTATGTTAATGGCTATTATTAAAGAAAAAGTATTATTAGCACATAATATGATACATTGTGGTATGGATGCTTATTTAAAAAGTCTCATTCAAGCATTAACCTAAATGTTAAATTCCTTCGAATTTCTAATTTGGA
>BLXT01005793.1:777585-791226 GCA_019648995.1 Plakobranchus ocellatus
GTAAGGGACCATATTTATATTTGAGACATGAGAAAATTTTATGTTTAGCAGAGTAAGTATTAACTTTGAGGTGAAGAAAATCTAATCTGGACCAAAGGAAGATTCATTTTTGTAATGTGGATTTCCAAATTTTTCCCGATTTTCTGGTAGGCCTGTTTCAAATAAGTTGTGCATAACCAGTCTTGACTTTTCATTCTCATTTCCCCATAGCTAATGCGTTACTTTGAGCAGTATTTCTTTTTGTGCTTACTCAGCAGATTGTCCTAAGTTTTCTTTGTTTTACCTTTACTCCAATTCGACCAAATGTTTCACAAGTTATGGCCGAAATAACAAAAACAAATTTTGTAACGTAAGGGCTTCATTCCCAGTCAATATATCTTTTCTGTCCAGATGAGGAGAGGCTAGCTGCACGTGAGGAGCTCAAGAGTATGGTCAAGGATTTTCTCTCGACAGAATCTAAAAAGATAGAGGGAAATGTGGAGCAGCACATCAAATCAGCTGTGGCAACTCTCAACACGCAGATAGACACTATGTTAGAGACTGTTCCAGATAAAGGAAAGAAGAAAAAGTAACTTTTCTTTTAATGGATCAAATAAACATTTATATGTTATGTAGAGCCTTTTTTTTTTCTTTTTTGAGGTAATGAAACTGCAAAACATTGGTCATTTTTATTGCCATGAATATATTTCCTACTTCATCATGAAGAAAAAAAAAATTTGTTGATTTTGTTAATCATGAGCATGTGAGATGTCACTGAGTGTGTGTGCATAATTATAGAATGTGGAGAGAAGTGTGTAAAGGTTTGAGTGTTGTCAATTTAGCCTTTGTTAAAAACATTTTTAAGTATTAGAAATATCAGTTCTATCAATACTTTGGCAATTTGTTCTTAAATGTTGTGAACAAAAATGTTAATGCACTAAATGATTCAAGCATTTTTTACAGAAAAAAAAAATGCATGATATTTGATAAGAAGAAAAGGCTATTTGTATTAGAGTATTAGTATGAAGCTTTTTTTAAATCCAAAGTTTGGCCAAAAGTCTTCAACTAAAGAAATATGATCAATTAAGCACACATGCAATATTAATAAGCCAAACAGTCTAGAGATAAGTTGCAATAATTCCCAAACAAATACAGCCTATTATGAAGTACAAAAAAAATGAGGATAAACCACAAAAGACTAGTGTCAATTTTTTTTAAATGTGATTTTTTATTCTGTGGTAACAGAGAGGAAAAAAAAAAGGTGGTGCCGAGATTTCATGCTTGATGTCCATATTGTTTAAAAAAAAACATTTTCAGTAATAATTATTTACAAGAGGGTATAAAAGTTTAAATTTGTACTATAAGTAATAAATTTTGAATAACAAGCTGTTTAAATACTAGTGAGACTTAAAAAAAAAAAAACCCTACACAAGGACTCACATATGTACACACTGAAAATACACTATTTTATTTGTTTTTTGATCATGCTCTTAGAAGGGAAAATTATGTATATTTTCAATAAAACACAAGCACATAATTCTGCAAAATAAATGACCTACTGTTCTTCATCTTCTTTGTATGCTAACTGTTATTCTTAAATACTTTTACAATACATCTAAAGATGGAATAAAAAAGATTTTTTTCTAAAAATGTACTCTGGCTAGGAAAGTATTAAACAGAAACAGTCGACCTCAGAAAGAACTCAATATCATGTAAAGAGACAATTAAAGGAATCATTGCTTTGGAGAGGCTAACGCTTAAGTGATGTGGTCAATCTGGAATCTATCAGAACACCAGCTAGTATCCTCGAGTCTTTACATAAAAAGAAGCATATTGGATTTGATGGCCAGTTATGTTCAGTATCAGATAATGCTGCTGCTGGAGACAGAGCTGGTCATTCAGCTAATCCAAGTCCAGTTGTCAACCCACAAGATAAGGAGCAGAGAGGAAGGGAAAGGAAGGTAGACATGTTTTCATGGAGATGCTCAATTAAATATGCCATGAAGACCATAGGCAGGAATATGTAACCAAGTAAACAAAAACAAAGCCTCAAAGAACACTGAAGAAAGGTTATGGTGATCTGTGTCAATTTAAGAGCATGTAGTGACTATTAGAAGTTGGAAATTGGAGAGGAAAAGAGATTTTTTTATTCAATAATCGTTTGGAAAAGATGGAGAAAAGACAAAGATCAAAGAAGCAAACATAGAAACAGAGGTAAATCTGTTGAAAAGCTAATAACCCACACAACGTAGTTTTCTACAGTGAAAAGTAACTGCTGTAAAAAGGATAGCTGCAAGCAGTGGGCTATCCTGGTTTTAAGGTAAGTCTACATAACATGTATGATTTATACAGGGATGCTGCTGAGCCTTACAGTAAGCCTGAGAATTTTTTCAACATACCAGAGTATCTTTCACAATGGCTTCGACTTTGCCCTTTGTCTGAAGAAAAAAGCTAGATGTGATTTCTATGCAGCTTATGCAAATAGAGGAAAAGGTGATATTGATGAGGATGATTATCTGACTCTCATAGCATTAAAGAAAGCTAGATGACAATATTGCTGTTGCTCGAAAGCAGCAAAAAAAAAAAAAAAACCAAAAACAATAATCAATCTCACAAATATGTACAATCTGCAGCCAATTTTTTAATCTTTGGACTTGTACATGGTGATTCTGTTGATCACATGATGACATTTATTCAAAATTTATATGTGTAAAATGTTTTGCCAAAGTTAAAGGCATTAAAAAAAGAGCAGCATTATTTTTGCAAAAGCCAAAGGAATATTCAATATTCTTAGGCTTACTGTAAGGCTAAAAAAAAAAAATGAAAGTAAATGGTGTCCATGCAAACCGACAACCACTAAAGGCGACTGTACATTATGCAGTCACCAGTACAGCCTTGCCATTTGTTGTATCAAAAGCAACACAAGTGTACAAGAGCATCTGATTCAATCAGAGAGTCATAAATTTCAGAAAAAACACATTCCATGACAAGAACTTCAGATACAGGCAACTTACACGAGGGCATGATGAGCACCATGAATAACATGCACCAGCTCCAGCTTTGATGAAGACCCAAACAGTTTACTTACACAAAGCCATGAATTTGCCACAGCTTTCAGCTGCAATACAAACATAAGCACCAACGTCACATTTCAATTGGGTGCAACCGTCACATGCAATACATGCCCCAATAGGACTTTGACTGCAACTTGCACTAAATTTTATTCAAGCAGGAATAGTACAATCCAACCTTCTCCTGTCCCTGTTGCTGAATCAACACCACTCAAACCTACACACACAAAGAATAGTTCCACAGGTAATTAGTTTTACATGTGTAGCTAGTCACTTAGCTATCTCACACTACTAAACAAAGAGGAACAACTAACATTAAGTTAAAGAAAATTAAATGAACACCCCCAACAACAAACCATTATTATGCAAAACATCTGGCCAGCCCATGACACTACAAAGGTTGTGACGCCAAGAAAAAAATGCAGGCGTTGTTAGAACACCAAAAAAGACGAAAAAGGCTAAGCTTTTAAACTTATTCAAGACATTCATAGCAGGAGATTCATGTAGTTCATCAGAAATACAACTAGCATCAGAGTTAAAAAGAATACAAGCAAATCGCAAATACAAAGGCTTCACTTAAACATAAATTTAAAATTTCACGCCACCATACACTAATAATGAAAGAGAAATTAATTTTGAGTTGGAAGCAGGGCAGGACACATGGTAGTTTTTGAAAAAGATAGGAATACAGACAGAAAATGAAAAGTCAGATTGGGAGTTTTCTAGAGAGATAGTGCCACATTTTGTGCAGGTAGGGAATAAATTATTTGTAAGGGAAGTCACAACTCTGAGGTATCATAGGATAGGATAGTAGATTTACCTAGGTTTATAGACAGTTTAATAGATTTTATTTATATATCATAACAAAACTTACTCACATGGCGAGGAGGATCTGCACCACAAGATGAGATTTGAGTGAAAATTGGGGGAGATCATGGGAAAAATTCATTCACATTCACATTGCAGACAGCTAACACAGCCAAATCAAATGCAGTATTCATAGCTATTGCATCAGTTTGTGATATACATGACAATACAGTTAACATTTTTAAAAGATTACTTGGCTAGTGATCTCACATCACTTCAATCCCAATTTTGGAGAAACAAAAAACTCCAAGTTATAAATTTCTTTGACTGGTGAGTGTGAATTTTCTGCTTCTCTATATCGGATCAGTGTCAACCTAAATCATTGAAGAGCTTACACACTGACAATTCCATTTTAGCAAACAATTCTTCTAAAAAGAAAGAAGTTGCTAAATATCACAATGCTCTGCACAGACCCCTGTTAGACATAGAATTAGATAATGTGAGCCCTCCTTATTTTCATATTTTACTTGGAATCATTTTAAAAGACCATAAATGGTTAGAAGGCACAGCAAAAATTTTAGACGCCTATATAAAACACAAAGACATGAGTTCTTGAAGCCTTTGGGACAAACTTTGAAAAAGTATGGCTCACATTGGCTTGAGATTCAAGATTTAGAAAATAAGACACAGACATTGAAAAACATGTGCAAAACATACACAAAATAGAGCAACATTTTTCTTCCATTTCACACAAAGCCATCACACCAAGAACAGGCCAAGTTATTTCTAAATTAGACACAGTGCTTAGCAGAAAGGCATATCACAGTACATGTAGATCTTTCATAGGGACCCACTGTTACAAATGTCTCCAACCAAATGTGTGTGTGTGTCTCGGGGAAAGGGCTCATAAGTCCGCAGGAGTGTTTTCGAGATATAGGCCAATAAGTGTTGATAGGTGGTCAGACATAAAAAATGTAGTTCCACCAGATTATCACAGTTTATCCATTTCTAAAGTTTCACAAAGGGATTTGCTTGGATATGATGTTTAAATAATTTTTATTTTTATTTTAAAATCGTAAGCTCTGAAAGTGTAAAATAAAGTTCTGCAACTTTGAAGCTGATTTTCTCAAAACTGCGTTTTCACTTTTGTCTACAATAACTGTGATATCTCAAAAACTACTGGAAAATTTAAAAAATCAGTGTCCTCTATATACACATTTTCTATAAGAAAATGTATATACCTAAAATTTTCTTTCAGACGACTTATGGGCCCTTTTCCCAGTCACCATACACAAATGTTTACACAAACCTTACAGTAAGTTACAGGACAATGGTCAAACAAACACAAAGTCTCATAAGCAACAATTCCTCATTGATAAAGCATGCACCATCCAAATAACATTTAATGACCTTATCAATGCTTTTCATACTGTTCACAACACCATATCTCACACAGAATCTATAGATCACAGCTCTTTAACAGAAATAGGTGCAGCAATAGACAAGCACATGACAATTTACCAGACAATGTTTTCTCACAAAGTCATTCTAAAAAAAAACATTACTTGAGAAACACTGCATTAAATAAATTAAAAAACACATATTCTGACTGGGCCTCCTCTAAGAGTAGGTAACAAAAAACAGCCACCAAATGATCACAGGTTAACTATTTATTAATTCTTATGTTAAAATTTCAAACAAAATTTTAACTATCTTGGAAAGGGCTTTTAATACATGCCCTTTAATATATATATATTTATAATGCAACTAACATATTATTTTATGAAATGATTACTCAAAATCTATTTAAGCATTTGTTTTTGATTTAATTCTTTCTCATACATTATCTTCATTTTTTGTATTACCTATTTTTATAAAATTAGAGAATGTACTCTATTTATCTTATACTGCGATATTGCAAAAACCAGCGTAAAAACTTAATAAAACATGGCATGCTTAGTGCCTGCATTGGACCTGCCTAGACAACCTTATCTGACCTTTACCTGGTAAAAATAGGCAAAAGCGAACTAAATTGGATCTTATCATGAGATTGGGTCTTATATGTGTATATATATCATTTTCTTATTCACAGAATCGAGTCATAAAAAAAAAAAAAAAAGAAAAAATATTTAGAGTAAAAACTCCTCCATAAAATTTCCAATAGATACTTTCTCACAAATTACAGTTGTCTGCAAATATTTGACTCCAACGAAGAGAAGCACTGCTCAATAGTGAAAGCTGCAGGAGGATTGCCTTATTCTTTTTCATATGAGCATTGATCCTTTTAAACTTCAAAATATCCAAATGGAAAAACATACGGAAGACATCAGCTACTGGCTTTGCCAACTTTGATTTTAAGAACATTCAATATCCCTCACTCCATTATCCTGGGGAAAAACACAAATGGTTTTATATCAATGTATGGAAATTATTCAATGATATTACACATGAATCACTCAATGATTAAGACTATTATTTTGATGTATTTAAATTGCCCTACTTGCTCATTTCAGTGTTACTTCTCATTTTCAATGAAAACAAAATGTGATGTCTTCTATTTTTCAATTCTACACTCCACAGCATAATTTAAAACACAAAAGCATATATGTAGCCTACATGTATATTTGAAGATATCTTGAGACTAGCCAGAAGTTGCATTTTTACCATTTCTCATCACTGAAACAGCCAATATACCCCTGCCAACCCCAAATTGTGCTCACAGGAATATTCACTTCTACTAACAGGAGTTAAGAAAGTCTCACAGGAATATACCAGTATAATTAAATGAGCATGGATAAACCGCATTACACCTTACTTACATACTCAACCGTAGACATTCTATAAAACCAAAGAATAATATCAGAGACTAATTAATGAATTTTTTATTCTAACAGATGCAAAAAAGTATCTCCCTCACAGCCATCAATAAAAAAATATCACCATTTATCAAGCCTTAAAGACCTGCAGGTTTAGTGCCTGAGTGAAGAATTTTTTTTAAGGTACACATCACTGCATAAAACCAAATTCTTGCTCACACAACAAAAGGTTACATGAAAAAAGAAAACCTATGTGAGAAAGGTCTACAGAATCGCAGTAAGGCCTAAAATTATGATCCATTGTGCATTAAATAAAAAGAAAACATCTAGTCTAGATTGTGGTGGGATATGATTCATTGCATTCATTGCATGAGAAAGGTATGAACTATCCAGTCAAAATCAGCACTTCAAATTAAATCAGTCAAAATTAGAACATATTAAAGGCCTAAGGCATCATACTTTTCTGACATGGTTTCCATTGGTTTTCTATTAAATGCTTTTAAAGATCACTATACTCTAACTTGATGTTCTCTTTACTCAATATTATATGAAAAAATATTATTATTATGTACTCAATAAGGCTGATTTTCCCAAGCTTTAACAAGGAAATAAACCTTGAGTTTAATCTTGCGAAGGTATATGGTTTAGTCTAATCTCTCTTTACATAGAATGTTGAATAAACATTATAAGGCGCATATTGGATTCTTGGGTTATCGATAATAATTTAAAAATGTTCAATGCCATTTAAATAGGTAAAGAGTACATATCGGTTTGATATCTGATGGATCCAAAGGATACAATGAGATAATTTTTTTCCTCTCTATTGTCCACAGGGACAACTGAACAGGATTTTAGCGCTGCAGCTCGGAAAACAAAATTTATAGGCATACACCAGAATTTTTCCCAGCGAAAAACGGAAAGTTGGCAGATCTGAGTCAACTTCTTTCTGTGAGCTTCACAATGATGAAAGCTCTATCGGGCCATGTAGAGCCAAGAAATGATATTTTTATATTTCTGATAAAAAGCGTTTTTCAGAAAAAAAAAACGATTCAAAATGTAATTTTTTCAAATATTTTGTATGCTACATTTGACTCAATGCAACTGGTCTCAAAACACATTTTCCGATTCGGCTCATGAGCAGCTCTGTGAATAATGTATGCACCAAGAAAATGAATCCAACTATCAAAACTTGTGAAGTTGTATAAATGACCATGTTAAACAAAGTGCTCTCACACTCACACAGTAAATTTTATGTAGTAATTTGTTTAAACTTCAGAGATCTATTGCAGTATATTAAATCTTCAACATTCCTAGAAATATTGTGTAAAACCAGCTGAAACCAAAAAAGGTACACTTACTGTGATTTGGAAAAAGCAAAGCTCTTCTTTCTTGTTTGGCCCTTTGTAAAGAGAGGCTTTTCTTTTATTGTTACTACAATCACGGGTTAAGACAATTCTGTTGTGAGATACATGTGCCCAGTTGTCTCCTAGAGCTGGAATATGATGGGAGTCGCCTTCTCTTGGCATGATCTTTGTAGTCATTTGGTTGGTCAAAACTACCTAAAATTTGTAAAATGAAAACAAACTTTATTATATGTGTGGCCGTATAGAAAAACTCATCAGATGTCACTCAGGCTTATTTTGAACAAGAGAGATTAAAAGTCGATTACCTCGTTCATGGTCAAAATTGAGATTTTGGTTTCAACAAAATCTTCATTTATTCATCTTCATATTCCACCAAGTTTAATAAATTTCTGTTACCTACTTAATTATAAGCTTTTTGTAAGGCATTTTGATCAGTTTTGTGGCAATGAAAGCCAAAAAACGAAGGCCATTTTCCAAAACTTAATGCCTGATTCTAATCGCCATTGCTAGATCTACATTAAAGCAAATGTACAAGTACTATACACCAAACTAAACAGCAGTTTCTTGTTGTTGGATTCTTACCAGTGCACATGAATAAAAATTAACCTGGTTAAGTATGCAGCCGTTTAATTGAGATAAAATTATATGCTGACTCAAAAAACTTCACAACTTGATGATCTGTTAAGCAAACAATTTATGTTTCTTGTCCAATAAAGCTCTTCAAAGCATTGATTTGTATACAATTGATGTTTACCTCTGAAAGCTTTATTTTTAATTTTATTGCAATTAAAAATAATATTTTCAAATGTCAGTCTTTCACCTTTAGATCAAAACTTTACCAACCCACAACTGTGGCAGCAATGGATGACTGGTTGATTTTATTATTATTTTTTTTTAAAACATGTCGCAGATAGTGAACAAAGCAAAGGTAATGAAGAAATCACTCTGTGTTCTTAATCTGATATAATTCCATACACAACAACTGCCAGTTTATACCTTTTTCTTTCATTCTGTCTCTCCTTCTCTCCCTCCTTTTCTCTCTTTGGCTTAGATCTAGATCTTGTTTACCTCTGTTGTCGTTTGTTATTGGTGTTTGGACACTAAATCTATATTCAAACCATAGTTTTGACAGCCTACTAGTGATTACATTTATCTAGAGATCTAGATATAGAGATTGAAGTTAATATGGTAGATTAATTATAGAACTGGTCATGGTTGAGGTGTAACACTCGGTGATGAGCAATGATATAAGATGGGGCCAAATTGTTAAATTTGTTAATTAAATGTTCATTTTCACCAAAAAATATTTGTTAAGACTGTCACTTGTGGGTTAGAATGAACAACGTTGAGATGTATGTGTGCCACATATATGTAAAACCAAGCTTACTATCAATTGTAACAGCTGAAAACTACAAAAAACTTTAGAAGCCATTTTCTCAAAACTGTGTTTCCTCAACCGGGTGACATTAAAGCACCATTATTTTTTAACTAAATAAGATAGAGCCTTCAAATAAAGAGCAAAATGCTCAGGAATGTTTGGAAAATCAAAAAGCGTGTCTATCTCACTATTTTTATCTGGACCCATGCGACGGATTTTCCTGTGCAGCCACACATATGCTCAAATCCAAAGGATTTTCAAAAGAATGGCACACTTATCATATCAATGATCACTCACATATTTTTGTTCGAAAACCAATTCTTATTACAATGCTATCAACACATATCAAGAAAAAAGATTACCCTTGTTCTAAGAGACATTTACATACACGCCAGCTACAGGTTAGAGATTTTAACTGGCCCTTAACAGAAAGCTCTAACTTTTTTTTACCAAACAATAGTGAATCATGTTACATCAGACAAATAATAAATCTCTTAAATATTCCTCTGTTGACACTCTTAAAATCAAGTATGCAATTGGAGAAAAACCTCAACTGGCTTTAAAAATTTGCAATAAAAGTTGAGTAGAGCGAATTTCATTAAAGAAACACCTTGCTGAATTCCTATAGTCTTAAACTAATTGCTCTAGCTGGCTATGCATTTTACCTTTAAATAGAGAGATTTCAGAGACAAAATCTAACTCCTTTGACTCTTCAACTGGATCACAAGTGCTTTAATGTCAGATACTCATTTTGAAAAGTTAAGGACTTAAGAAAAAAGTCAAGATGTTTTTCCAGAGACACAGCTCTTGGACCAATTTGGTTTGAAATTTGAAACCTTGACTCTAAGATCTTTATTTGAAAGCTTGAATAACAAAAGTACACACTAAGTCGAAACTGTTCCAGCAACATATAGTTTGAGATTGCACATATGCAAGTAGGCCCTACTTATAGAAAATTTTTCTTTGCCATGTATCATAGGTTTTGGTTTTTTAATTGTTATGAAGAAAGACAAATGCAAAGCCACTTACACAAGGAAATGTTGCTTCAGTAATTGAAGGTCTCTTAAAATTAGAAACATGTGCATCTAATTTTCTTTTTTCACTTACTGCTGTTTTAAAATTAGCAGCCACTCTAAGGAAACTCTGGGCCAGAGTTGCCAGAAGTCGCCTTCTCAATGACATATCATCCATATTGTGACGAAATGGACTAGCCAAGCTATCCACAACCACCAATTTTATCTGAAAAGTGAAAAAAAAAACAAAAAAAAACAGCAGTTCTAAATATATTTTTTGAAGAGAAGTCAACAAAAAGCAGGCATGTCCACTTAATTCAAATTATTATAAAATGGAATTAATTTTTTTTTATAACTTTAGCTTTTATTCTGATAAAGCAAACAAAAACTGCTGTTTGCAGTATTGTATTGTCATATCTTGAAAAAAAGGGGGCAAAAGAAATTCATATGAATTATAGAATGGAAAAAAGGATGTTGAAGAGCTTTTCAAATTATGAAAAAATCCCTCTATATATTTTAGATAGTGTAAGTTAATATGTATATTTATCAAAGAAGTTTCATGCAATTTGAGCTTGAACTGCAGAAAATGATACATTTTGAAAATGAGATAATTCACTCACTGCATTCAAGATGGCAACTGTTACCATGGTAAACATGTTTTTTTCTCCCTAATTTGAACATGGAAAATTCACTAGTGAGTGTTAGAAAAAATCTACCTCAAATAGTCACCCTTTGCCCCCTGAAAAATGTATGATAAAAATAAAAAAAAAACCTCATGATTTTTTAAATTCTTTCTCTGGTCAATGCTATTCAAAGCAGCTTACAGTGCCTCATTTCATACAATATGGAGAAGTTAGAGAGTGAAGGCCTATCCAGCTATTAATTTGAAAAAAAAAATGCTTTCAAAAAAGCACATCACCTTCTCATTTTGCGTCAACAGAGTTGGTAAAAGTTGAACAGCTGCAATCAGCTCATAATAATCATGACATCGGAAACAATGAATGCCTCCAAGTATTTTATCTACTGTTAAAGCATGTGAACTCTGGTCAAGTGTACCTTGAAAAACACCAGAAATATTGTAAATTAGTAAACTCATAAAATAAGTATAATGTTGGGGCATATAGGTTTTCTTATTTTTTTTTCAACTATTTTTCAAAATGTAGTCTGAATCGCTCATATGCTTGAACAATAAAAAAAGTGTCTAGTTCAAGAGAGAGACTCGAAAGAAACAGAAATATTTTTTGTCAATATAGTATAGAATTGCATTCATTTTGATCTATACATTTGATTTGTCACCAACAGATGTTATGATTAGTTCAAAAAAGTGTAATGAAAGCAAATAATGACAAAATATTTTGAGGGGGACGCACCTGAGTCTTTTTTTAAATAGCAGAGAGAGGAAAATTTGAAGATTACCAATAAATTCTCTTTGGTAACATTGGTGTGAAAATATTGAAATAAAAATTGTCACTATGGTTGCAATGGTAACGGCTGTCATCTTAAATTTCAACCATCGAAATGAGTGACTGTCAAAACCTATCTCTTCCTAGAGTTGAACTTTCAATCATTTGAAACTTTACCAATTCAATATCTAAAATATAAAAGAGGTTTTTTTTTCATACACTGAATATTTTTTTTTCATATACATTTTATATTCTATGTATAACTGAATGTAGCTTGGGCCTCCATTTTTTGATGAACAAAGTGAAATTTCTAAAAAGTAATCATAATGTTCATAAAAACGTCCATTACATTTCAGATAATGTCCTTGACAAGAGGTATACCAAATTTCCAGAAAATTGGTACATAATTCTGGAGGAGATAGATCTTTAGTTACAAGCAAACATGTCAGTTCCTATAGAAATAAATGAATATTTCAACAAATCATCGCTATTGTCTCAAAATACCACTTTATCTATTGTTTTTAGTGTCAAATCTAAGGCTGACATATCCAATATTACCCAAAAGTGAATACAAGTAGAAGAAATTAGTTTGGTTTAGGTTCAAACCGTGAGTTATCGAAAGAAACAAATGCCTATGCGATACTCACAAAAAATTGGTATCAGTACCAAAATTTGCAATTTTCCTAATGGGGGATCGATAAATTACAATTTTCCCAATCTAAAGAGCAAAAGCAGGAGGGTATAGCCTAAAAGTCAGATGCCACCCTTACCTTTGTGCCCTCCCTCTCTTCACTTTTAAATACTAAGTGCATATGGCAAAAGTAATGTACACATTCTCTCATGACAAAATGAAAGTATATGAAAATGCTAAAATTCCTACTCTGAGAAGCTTCAACAACTTGTTGACAATGCAGAACAGCAGACCTGGCGAGCTCAACCAATCGGTCAAGAATCAGACCTCCCTCTGTGTCAATGTAAACAGCTTCACCTTCTACACCTCCTAAATGCTCTGGAATATGGACATCCACAGCAAGCTGCAAACTGTGCAAAAAGAAAATGAAAAGGATTTGCACATAGAGATAGACATGATTTTACAAAATAAATACACAAGGAGGGTCAGTTATTTAATGACTGGCTGAATTAGTCTGTTAGAAACTGAAACCCTTTCAACCTGCATTTCAATTTGAAGACTATATTGTGCAAGCTCCTCAAAACAACAGAAAAGCTCACCTAAAGTTGTTTCTAGTGCAGAAGGATCCTTACCCAATCCTACTTTCTCCTCATATTCAAAAGTAATATGCTTGTATTTAGCAGGATGACACTGAGTAAAAATAGCTTAGAGAGGGAGCCCAGTGTAAGCTCTAAACATTTCTTTTCAGTCTCAAATTCATATCTCTCAAGGTTCATTATTATTTAATTCTGTTAATATATGATTCATGTAATCATTACTGGAAAGACACATGGGGAATGGGTGAAGCGAGACAGAGAGAAAGAGAGTTAGAGAGACAGACAGACAGACAGAGAGAAAGAGAGAGGGAGAGAGAGTGCCCACATTCAAAATCATAGGATTTTCAGGTTTTGGCTGAATTTTTATTGTCTTTCTGAAGGCTTTATGGTTCCTGTGAGTGTCAGAACGGCCGACACACAGGAAGTGCATCCATGAGGAATTGGTGACACAAACTTTTCCAATGTGTATTCCTTCAACCCATCATTTTTTTAAAAAATTGCTTTATTGTCCATATTTTTTTTCTCTATAATCAGTGATGATGGTGAGGAAATATGAAAAAGGAGGAAAATTTACGTAGACTAT